>OY755251.1:29842430-30114048 GCA_963576725.1 Azorinus chamasolen | reverse complement strand
CTAACCCGTCCGACAATTATGCAGCTTTTCTTGATCTAGACCTTAACATTGATAATGGAATGATTTCTTCTAAAATATATGACAAAAGAGATGATTTTGATCTTAATATTGTGAATTTCCCTGATCTTGACGGAGATGTTCCCCGTGTCCCATCTTACGGGGTTTATATATCTCAACTTATTCGTTTTGCTAGAGCTTGTTTATCTATTGACGATTTTAACAGTCAAATTTTTATTTTAACTGAAAAGCTGCTTCAGCAAGGATATAGATGGAAAAGTAGTAAAGTCAAGCAGGCAAAGCCACATGCAAGACGCAACCACCACCAAAACACCGATAGACAGCATGACACACATACACACAACCACACACCCAAACGCACACGCACACACACACACACGAAATGAACACAGAAAACACCAAAAGACACACAAGAACCAGGGACAAACGTTCCACAACATGAACAAACCACAAGCACAAAGACACAATGCAAACAAAAGGAAGGGTGACAAAGAGAGTACCGCCTTGGCACGGTCAGCAGCAAAAACACCACTGGGGGTTTAAACCGGTTTACGGACGTCCTAACCTCACACTTCTCTCAAAGTCACCCTAGCTTTACAAATATTGTAAATAAAGGTATCCCCGCTGGACTTACCCACAACATAGACGACGGTGAACACAGGACAACATGTAAAACATAGCATAATAACTGTGACAATCCATCAAATATGTACTCAATGACTTTGCTGAAGTCAGAGCACCTGCAGGTAAGCCGTTAAGGGCACGACAGGGAAAAAATAATACATGAGTCTGGTAAGCTCCTCCTGTATCCAAGTTTAAGAGTATACCATCATAGAGTACTACCCTCGGCCTGTCATCGCGCAAGCAAAGAGGGAAGCGTAGCTACCGACTGTAAAAGGGTCGATAACCAAACATGCAGTGTGTTGCAATATAATAGGATCATAACCTTTCTTTTTAAATTTTTTAATGCGTTTTATAAACAAATCATGAAAATGGATATGACCCCGAATTTTCCTAAGTTTGTAGATAACATCCCCATAAAATTCTGGTTGAGAAATGCCTTGTCGCAGTAACGTCCGTAGATTGCAATTATATTTACTAATGAGAGGTAAATTTCGATAATAAAATTTAGAAAAGGTTTTCCGAAGTTTGTGATATCTGTAACCTTGCTTAAGAAGTTTATCAGTTATAACTAAATTACGTCTGTTAAAATCTTCAAGCAAAGAACAGGCTCGGGCAAACCTAATAAGTTGAGAAATATAAACACCATAAGATGTAGAACGTGGCACATCCCCATCTAGAAAAGGATAATTAACAATTTTAAAATTAAAATCTTCTCTTTTATCGTATACTTTGGACGAAACTTTATCATTTGTAATTGAAAGATTCAAATCTAGAAATGAAGCATTAATGTCAGATTGATTAGCTTTGTTTAAAGACAGTTCTTTTGGGTAGATTGAAGAAACCATAGTATCAAAATAAGGATTATCTAAATTCAAAATATCGTCTAAATACCTTGAAGTTTTATTAAAAGCATTAACAATATCGGTCTGTGTATCAGGTTTTAAGCTAAGCATAAAATCCCTCTCGTAGCAATACAAAAACAAATCTGCAACAAGAGGGGCACAATTTGTACCCATGGGTATACCAACAACTTGACGATATATGGTATCTCCATAACGCACAAATATATTATCTAAAAGAAAGGTAAGAGATCTACAAACATCAAGGCAAGTCCACATTGTGTAATGTTCAACTTCTGAATTCGAAAAGAATGAACGTTGAACATTACAAGCAATGAACATTTTGTTTTCTCTGGCAAAGGTTTTTTCTATTAATTTAATAAGTCTATCCTTTATAAGATGGTGAGGTAGAGTAGTATAGAGTGTAGAGAAATCATAAGAGCTCAGTAAAGAAATGTTATACTGTTCATTTTCAAGTTTTGTTAAAACATCATTTGAATTTTTTATGGACCAAAAACATTAATACCAGAATTTTCATATATTTTATCACAGTAGCGTTTAACATGTTCTTTGATCGTAGTAAGACAGATACCATAAACTAAGGAAAACGTTCTCTAAATTTTACTATCGAAATCTCTCACTTATTGGCAAGTACCAATGTAATCTCAAGGCACTTCTGCGACACGGTATTTCAAATCCTGAATTTTATGGTGATGTGATTTACAAACTTTGTAAACTTATTGGACATACCCATTTTCTCACTTTGTTCATCAAATATGTTAATAAATCATTAAAAAGGGATATGATCATATAGTACTACAACATACTGCATGTTTGGTTGTCAACCCCTTTACAGTTGGCAATCATGCTGGCCTCTTTGCATGTACGCCAACAAGAAAGGTTTAGTACTCTATGAAGGCGACCTCTTAAATCCAGAAACAGAAGGAGGACGTCGGATATCTGTACTGTTTCGTTTTTGTCGTACCCTTTATTACTCTTCTACAGTTACTCTGTTTGCCTCTCTGTCGGAGAGGGGGTACGTTTATTTACACTGTTTGTCCTTTATGGTGGAGATGGAATAAGTGTGAGGTTGGGCGCCCATAAACTGACGGGTACCTCCATCTTCCCACTATTGTATGTTTGTTTTGTCTGTGTGCGTCTCTTGATGTTTTTATAGTTATGTACATATTTTGCTGTTTCCGTGTGTTGCTTGCTGTTCGGGCGACTGTTTGTTCCTGTATGTGGTGTTTCCTGCATGACTCATTTTTGTATTTTTACCAGACTCATGTATTACCTTTTCTCTGTCGTGCCCTTAACGGCTTCCTTGCAGTTGCTTTGTTTCAGCAAAGTCATTGAGTATATATTTGACGGACTTTCACAGTTGTTATGTTGCTTTACATTTTGTATTGTGATTACTGTCTTCTATGTTGGGGGAAGTCCGGCGGGGATACCTTTATTTACAATGTTTGTTCAGCTAGGGTGACTTTGAGAAAAGTGTGAGTTTAGGACGTCCGTAAACCGGTTTAAACCCCCAGTGGTGATTTTGCTATTGACCGTGCTAAGGCGGTTCTCTTTGTCACCCTTACTTTTGTTTGTCTTGTGTCTTTGTGTTTTGTTGATGTTTGTCTCTGGTGCTTGTATATTTGTTGGTGTTTTCTGTGTTCTTCTCGTGTGTATGGTTGTGTGCGCGTATGTGTGTGTGACGTGCTGTCTATCGATGTGTTGGTGGTGATTGCGTCTTGTATGTGACTTTCTCCTGTATGCGTGTGTATGTTTATAAATTGCTATATAAGTTGCTTTCTGTCGGTGTTTTGGTGATGTCGGTGTTTTGTGTGTGGCTTTTCCTGCTTGACTTTACTACTTTTTCATTTATCTTATATCAATGTGGGTTCAGTGTGGTTTGTCTCATCAGTGACTGCTCTATATGTAACACTTAAATTCAGCACATGCGCAGACTCTCGTCTGCTTTATGTTGAAAGCTTTACAAAATAGTTTGATATCTCAGAAATGCTGAATGTGTCAAACAGCTTTTAACCGAGTTGCTCGGCGTCTTACTCTGATACAATCTGTTAAAATATGTAAAACATAGGCAACCTAAGAGCTGCGATGAGGAAGGTAGAAATGGCTTCCATCCTTGGCGCTCAGGATTTAAGGGATACTGTTACAACTGCTGTTTCACTGTCAGTATGAAGTGACAAGGAGATTTGAAGTCAGAGGTGCCGAGCCGTATATTGCTCTCCCAACGAAAAGCACAGCACGATATAAAACACCCCGTGAGTCGTACGCAAAGAACATGCAAACAGATTGGACCCGGAAGAGATGCCGAATTACTCGGCGCCGTTACCCGATCTAAGCTGTTAGATTAAAGATGGCATTATGGTCGCTCTCGGCAAGCTTAGGGTAAATGTTTTGAGCCTAGTGAAGCATTCAGCTATTGTTATTTTACAGTAAACCATCGTTGAAACGCTTCTGCGGCCGAGCGGTGATGGTCTCTGACTGCGAATCACCTGGAAACCCCTCATCCCTGTCTTGCAAGAGGTGAATATCTTTTAAACGGGGAAGCCTCTGGGTTGACTTGCAGAAGGTCAACTGTTCTAGCCGTGTTGGGTCGGATATCTGTGGTCTTCCTGGACCATAATTAACCGGGCGAAACCACTGAAATACTGTGGAAGCAAATGTGAACCCAACTCAAAACACCATTTTCGCCAACTGGGAATAACAAACTGCTTGTCATCAGCAGTTAGATACCACTAAATTCTGGAGTCCTAGTAGGATAACAAGGGGCAGATCACACCGCTTGTTAGTTCTGACTAGAACGGAAGAGTTGCTGTCATGTAGTAATTAACCAATTGAACAGATGACAACCCTCCAATAGCACAAACTAACAAGAGAAGAAAAACATACAAGCACATTGAAAATATAAAAATGAGCCCCGTAAGCGAAAACCAGCCCTCGTCTGTCATTGCCTTAGTCCGTAAAGGGAAATAATTTGGTAAAAATGTTATTGTTCTTGGTCATATTATAGCCCTTGTAATGGATAACAGGTACGTCAAGTTTCATGAGATAATGTCGAAATGTTACGATCAGGACTGTCTGTTATTTCTATGTCCATAATTGGGAATACTTGTTTCACAAAAGCCTTATAGGGACCTGACCCTTTATAACAGCGTAGCCTTTGTGGTGGTAAACTAGTGTGTTAAGTTTCATTAGATTAGATTGAATATTTACCCCATTACCTCATAGGCTATTTTTAGATAAATCTCTTTGAATAAATCTACCGAAAAGGAGCAGTAACTAGAGAAAAGGTGGTTTTTTTTTTTAAATTTTGTAGTTTGAAACCATTGTGATAAATAGAACATTTGCTCCTATGGGAGCAAATGCTCAAATTATCACAATGGTTTCAGAGAGTGACTTTTACAGGGTCGTCAAAAGTCGTCAATATGAGGGAAAGGGTTCCAAGGCGGCACTTTTGCTTTCAGCCTATGGTCAATTTTGTTGTTTAATATGCTTAATGTTTAATGTGTTTCGTCTTGATATGCGTCCTGTTATGTTTTGTCTTGTGGCTTTACCGTTTCTTGTTTGATGGTGTTTGGTGCGGTGTCATTTCGTGTGTGGCTCTCCCTGTTTGACTATTTTTCCATATTTAAGAAGGTATCGCCAAGGTTATTTTTTCCACAACAGAAGCCGACGTTATCGACGATACAGAAGAAATAACAGTACCTCAATTTCTTTTTGGAATTGAACGAGCTATAACACCGAAGTATTTCACAAAAAAATAAATAAACATTTGCTTAGAGATATATGAGAGTACCGCCTTAGAACGGCCAGTGACACATGCCACTGCTGGTCAAACCATCGGGTACGGACAATTGCACCTTCGGACCATTGCCCCTTAGGATGACTACCCCTCTAACAATTGCCCCTTGGACTATTGCTCTTTGCCAAAACTAGCAACCTGCACAACTGCCCCTCGATTATAAAAGTAGTTTTAACATGCTTTTTATCAATCATATAATATCATTACAATACAATCACACTATGTGCGGATGGTTTTAATGACTGTAAGAAATAGATTTGGCTTTCAGCCTATGGTCAACTTTGTTGTTTAATATGCTTAATGTTTAATGGTTTTCGTCTTGATATGCGTCCTGTTATGGTTTGTCTTGTGGCTATACCGTTTCTTGTTTGATGGTGTTTGGTGCGGTGTCATTTCGTATGTGGCACTCCCTGTTTGACTATTTTGCCATATTTATGCTGAATACAAATATTTGCATTATAGATAGTGTAATATTCAAATTGTCCTACATAAACTATTAAACACATACAACAATGTCGATCTAGATCAGATGGCTTTAATTTTGATTTGGGTCTACCCTGTTTGGAAGTATATATAATGAATAACCTCCTTGTGGTAATACAATTTTCCTTTTATAAGGTATGTTGCTAGTAAAGCTATTACATTAACCTTACCAAATGATTATTCATTATCTGTCATTGAATTGAGCAATCAGGATAGATCCAGATCAGATAGGTTTGTTTAAGAATCTGCTTGGAATTAGTTATATATGGAGTGAGTGAGTGAGTTGGGTTTTACGTCCGACCAACAGTATTTCAGTTATTTGCAGACGGCACCCGCATGAGACAAGTTATAGTGCTGCCTCACTGGAATACCCCTGCAATTGGCACATGGCAAGGGCATCCCACCCGGTCACATTATCCTGACACCGGGCCGACCAGTCCTAGAACTACACCTTGTAATTTTTTTTCAATTCATCCGTATTAATAGTAGGCTGTTTCTTTGCAGAGGCTTTTTGTTTGAGGTCTTCAAACTTATGGGCTTCTTGAATAACAAGGCGGTACTCAACGTCGGATATATTCCCATCCTCGAGTGCTTTGCTTACAATATCGGAAATCGAGTTAATCTTTGCCCGTGCAATTGCCTCGATACGTTGATGTTTACTACACTTAGTAGATAGACGACGTCCAGTCATCTTACTAATAACAATGAGACCAGCGCATCCAAGAGAACCAGTCTGAAGGCCTATTGCAACCGGGATAGCCACGATTGTAGAAAGAAGCCCAACTCCTCCGATACTTAGACATGTTAGAGTGGCGTCAAATCCGCCTACGAAGTTCACACCCCGCTTATAATTTTTATAGAGACAGGCTCTTTTCTCAGCCTCACGTTTAAAATCGGCTTGTATGCGGGTTATTTCCTGTAGGCGGTAAGCGTGTCCCGACTCAGGCAGGGTTGGATAAAGTGGTGGAGCTGATGCGATAATATCTTTATCTTTCATATTATAATTTTCACATTTCTAATTCAATTAGGATTGCGACTGTACCTGCAGCGTGTTTCCGGCTTGTATCTCGTGACTGAAAGTTGATGATATCACCCTTATTAATTTCTAGAGGTGTTTGAAAAGTCTTAAATTTACCATTAATTGTGATACACACAACGACCTTATCTTCTGATAAACCATCGCGATCGACTGAAGCGAGAGACATTCGTAATATTATAATATATAACATAACCCACTTTAGCTTGATTTCTGCCTTCTGCGTTGGAACCGAAAGACCATTCGAATTCCCCTCCGATTAGGGGGCCACGTTCTTCTGCCATAAGGGAAATTATAGGATAATATGGCTGATTCTAGTGTCAACGTAGTACCTGTTAGCAGCATCAGTAGAAGTGTGTGGGGTTTCCACATCCCGAATCCGGTGACCACCGAGGTTTAAATCACCTTCCATAACTGTATCACCATTTTTGCGAAGGACTTCTTTTCTTAAAACACCCCACCCCTCTTGTACCAACTTCGCTGAAACCGCATCTGAAAGTTCTTTAATATCTCCGAGATTTTTAACCCGACCCCCCTTTACGTCTAGATTGCCTTCCTTCGTCTTTTTTAAGTATTGAGAAAAATCGGGTAAATTAGATTGTTTACGTATTGAGATAAATCAGGTTAATCTGAGCTGGGTTTCCAACCCTTAACACCACCATAACCACAAAAGATACTCATTTTATTTCAAGAACAACAGAAAAAGGCAAACCGTGGTTGTCTATTTTATTACCGAGCTCATCACTAATAGACAGTGAGAGTTCTGATAGGGAGCCTTGTTGAAGAAGTTTGAACTCTTGGTTAGGGAATGTAGATGATTTAATTTCTCCGAATGACCACCCACCGACAGAAAACAATGGCGAGCAGACTGCTAGGAGCTCCATTTAAAGTGTTCCCAGATGTGTTAATCTGCTCTATGTGAATATACAACAACCTGTTTGGGGATAAATTTACTGGTCTGGGAGGTGCGTAAGACTGTCCAGTTTCTAAAACGTAATGATCACCCCGAGATTTCAAAGGTAAAGAATGACAGGAGCCACTAATAAGATCTATAAACGATTTAGGGACTAAAATAGTAGATACCCCATTATTGTGTAATTGGATCCTTCCATTAAATTCATCAATATTTAATACCAGCTGGGGGAAATTGGTGAAAGGACCACAGGCCTTCAGGAATAACACATATTTCCGATCCTACGTAAAAATCATTATATGTCTTAATATTATACCAGCCAATTGTGTATGTGGTTGATCGTAGCCCAATCTTAAGACGCCCGTCTCTATTATCCACAGGTTGAAGATATGTCGGACCATTAGTTATATTAGATATAGTATGAAACATTATTATAAAATGGATGTGTTTAAGTTTAATAGTGAAGTAAAGTATAAATCAGGAGCGGTATATCCGAGAAACCTACAGACCAGCAATCTAACAACTCTCATAATCACAGTTGGCCCCAATCAATTCTTTTTTTCCAACATACCTAATATATGGAAAAATTATAAATTGCCTAAAGTTACAACAGACGCCGCAGTCCAAGCTTGGACTAACAAACCGATGCAGTTTTGGCAAAATCAACTAAATTTCGCTATATGGTGTGCCAGAGCAGGAAGCGGGGTTTCATTTAACGACCATCAGAATGGACCAGAGGCTCATCAAAACCTGTTATTACAATCCGTATATCTCTTCCACGTGTATTACACCACTAGACGAATTTTAGAAGAGATGAAAGTCGCTCTTCCCCAAGATGACTCTTGGAATCCCGTTAGTAACACATATAACGGAAGAGCATATGAACGACTTTGTTCGGAGTTTGGTGTTCACCCTCAAACTGATTGGCGTCAAAAAGAGTACCCAAATACTAACGGACTCGGAGATGTTCACACCAAAGGTCACGTAGCATTCACTCGAACAGATTTCCGTCACGACAATCTAGATAAACATATTAAAAGTAAGAATGTTAATAATGCCCAAGTATTCTCTGCAAGCCACCCAACCGCCTTACCTACGGTCGAGAGCAACCACGAAACAATGCTTCCAATTATTCCTGGGAGTGCGGCTGCGGCCTTTCCAGCAAGGTTTGCGAGTAGTCTCCCAAAAGCCTTAAGCCTTAAGCCACCCTTATCGGATGGAACTGAGGGTGTAGGAGGAATACCGCCACCTCCCCCAGTTAGTGCTAGAACGAGCGTGCTTATAGCCATTCCAATCGCTGTGATTATGGAAACTATTGTAATCCCCTGCTCCCTAAATAGCGTTCTTATCCACTCAGCCAGCGTGGTGTCTTCATCTAGCATATGACGTATAGTTTCACGAATTTTAGAAATTTGAGACCTTAAAGCCTTTCGATTAACCGAAGCCGCCTCTAACCTTGCATACCTCTCGTCCTCGAGATTTCTTATTCTCTCTGAGATCTTCCGTTTCGACTCAGGGTCTTCAACCTCTTCCAGCTTACTTTTCTGTTTTGCTATATCTTTGTCGAGTTGGGTGAGCCTTGCTAGGTTGTTCACAAGCTCACCCCGCTGAGTTTGCATAGCTTTATCAAGCCCTTTAAGCTCTCGGTAACGGTTCATCATTTCTGACCTATCCAAATTCGTTAAATCTAAACGGGGGTCGTCGATCGTTTTAAAAGTTGTTTCCTCCGCTTCAGAAAGCGAAGTTGTTACACTGTTAAGATTTTCAATATTAATATCGCCCTCAGCCGTTGCCAGTTCACCAGAAACCTGTCGTAGTTTGTCTGCAGCCTTTTTAGGAAGTTTGTTCTTCTTCTTATAGTCCGAGAAACCAAGTTCATCTCGGATGAATTTAACGCTACTATGTTTTGATGAAAGAGTAGACAGTACATAGGGATCTCCATTATCCTGTCTAAGTTCAATCCATGGTTGGTCTTTCAAGCGGAGTCGTCCCTTTTTATCTAACTCAAATTTCTGGTAGTCCTTAATTTCAGGTTGACCAGTTCCATGTGTCTTATCTAAATCCTCATAATAAGTATCAACGGCATCAAAGATTAATTCATTGGATAAAGAAGTATCTACAACATCATCCGACACTATGTCATCATGGGTATCATAAAAAGTATTCATTTCAATATCATCAGCCATTTGAATTTATAAATTAAAGGTATATAACTTTAATTAAAATGAGTCAAAGCGAATTTGGTAGAAAACTTAACCCAAACAGATGACTAAGGGATCCCATGGGGGTAAAAGGTATCCGCCAGACGGTCGTTATCACAAACAACCCAAGCACGACAGAACAGCTTTTAGTGAGGTTCCCGAACCTCGGAGCCAACGATGTTATACTAGTAGTCCCCGGGTCAGCCCACCTAGCCTGACAGATCAATCTTGAATCGACCGACGCTAATCGTACAGTTGTAAACAATCTCGGTCGAGCCATCGTAAAGAAGACCACGATAAAGATCTCCGGAAACGAGGTGATGAGTGTTGATGATAGCGATGTCTACGAGTGCTACCGAGACCTATGGAAAACGGATAATGAGCGGAATAATTCATTCCCAGTACCAGGGGATTGACGACACTGCGAATAGAAATGTGACAAAGTTGAGAGTAAACGCCGGAGACAAGGCTAATGGAAAACAGAAGGACGTTGCCGTTGCAAATGCTTATGGTAATCGCTTCATCATCCCGCTTGATTTTGAAATCCTTGAGAGTCACATGCCCTTCTTCCAGTCGGCTTTCGGGGATAGGCTTGAGTATGAACTCACATTTAATGAATACAGCCATGTGATCCAGGCAGACAACGACGCCAATGCTAAGGTCTCTGTAGAAGGAATTGCATTGGAGTTCGAGATGGCCACTAATAAGGAGTTGGCTGATAACATCCGCCAACAGTACGCTGGGAGGATGTCTATCTTATACGACCGTGTTTTACACCACCGGATGATCCCAAAAGATAAATCTGATACACTATGGAACATAAACCTGAACGTCCCCGCCATGTCTATAAAAGGAGTTTTAATACTATTTAAAAGGAGCCGGAAGATGCATTTGTCCCCCAAAGCGAGGCCTTCTATAACCCAAAAATTACTAAGGTGGAGGTAACGGTAGAAGGAGTTCCAAACCAGCTATACGCTCAAGGAATGCGTCCCTACCAGCTGTGGGATGAAGCTAGGAAGCTTATGGCCGGAGGGTCTAAACGACATCCCGAAGTGGCTATGGTTGCGAAAGATTTAGGGATGTACGCCAGTAAACTCGCAAATTACTTCACAGAAGAATTTGCACTTTGGTTGGACCTGAGGTCTACCGATGATGATAGTTTGCATGGTAATGGACGACGTCTAGACAACGCGAGTGAGGGTATTACAATTCAGATTACTAAAGAAGCGGAAGTGCGAGGTGTTTTAAATATGTACCTCTACATCATTATGGACGCACAGCTGAATATAGAAAATGGAAGATTCGTCTCAGCACTTTACTAAAGAACCTCACTCAGCGATTATCAGTGGAATGACAGGGTGTGGAAAAACGGTTTTCGCCTTAAACTTACTCGAGGGTCCGTTTTACGGAATATTTAATTATATTGTTATCATCTGTCCGACACTTAAACACAATAAGACTTACCAAGAACGAGTGTGGGTTTTGACAGATAAAGATGTTTACGTTGTAAATCCGGGAGAACGTCTTAATGACTGCCTGCGCGGTTTCTACCAGGTATTTCAGGGCGAACCGACATTGTATATTATCAATGATTTGGCCGCTAACGGGCAACTTACCAAAAAGAAAGATATGCTTTCCGAATTGGCGTTTAGTGGCCGGCATGCGAAGCAATCGGTTTGGAATTTAACGCAGAAGTACAATTCAGTTCTCAAAGACCTTCGGGAGCAAACACGCTGGGTCGCTCTTTTTCACTGTAAGGACCGAGACTCATTTGAGGAATGTCTGCGTGAGAACGATGTTATCCCGGCTTCTGAGAGGCTTATAATTCGGGATAGGTTGGCTAAAACTAAACACGCTAAGTTGATTTTGAATACTTCACAACCAAGTAACTATAGAATTATAATATGATTAAAAGTTTTATGTTGCTTTATTCGGTGGATTGTTATTCTTTTTTTGTTGGGAATTCTTAATTAAACTTGGGAAGTGTGTGTGTATAACAATGGAGTGTGATGAGATTATAGACTCGCTTATTGAGACAGAAAAAACAGCACTCAACCACCGGTGTTCTCGCCACCGAAGGATGGAGAGCCCGGATATATTTTAAAAGAGAGAGAGAGGTTAGCCGCACTGGCTATGGGAGGTCAATCAAAGCTGTACCTAGGTAAAGTCAGGTCTGCAGATCATGTTGAAGACTTGAGTAAAGAAGAGATAGAGAAGCTTTACACCCGCTATGAGATCAGGTTGGGGGCGAGTATGACAAAGACGCTTGGTACTGTAAGTCTTCAGTTATATAGCAAACTTGCGGCTTACCTACTACCGATCCCGGATGACCGACAGAATTTACTTGTTTCTGTCCTTAAGGAAGACCCATTTGTTGGGCATGCAATAAGCGCTGCTACTTGCGAACTTTATCACCGCTATGGTATGTACTTAGCCCCACTAACAGCCATACTCAACACAATTAAACATTGTGAAAGACCTACAAATATAGATTATGGAAACACAACCGGAGATTATAGAGAAAGTAACGAAAGTTAAAGATCCTAAGAAGGTGGCTGCGGGTAAAAAAGCGGCTATATCCAAAAGAAAAAAAACAAGAAGATCTCCTTAAAAAGCCTCAGTTTTAACAGGAGAAGTGTTTGACAACTACTGAAGATTGTTCAACACCTGCTGAAGAACGTTCAACACCTACTGAACAGTGTTCAACACCTGCTGAAGAACGTTCAACACCTACTGAACAGTGTTCAACACCTGCTGAAGAACGTTCAACACCTGCTGAACAAAACTCTAATCTTAGGTGGGTGTTAATTGGTGGAATTTCAGTAGTATCAATCTCAGGTTTTGTAATTTGGGAGTGGTTAAAAACACCACCCAAAACACCAACTGTACAGCATATTCCACAACCTAAACCCATTTTAGATAAAAGAGATCCACATTATATGAGATAACGGCAACCGCAGATGGAAAAGAAATTGTTAACGCTATCTATCATGGAGCTGTAATAACAGGGATTGCAGTTGGGTATGCCCGGATTAGTAAGGCCGTTCTAGGGGACGTGTACCCTAAACTAGATTTCACCCCTCAAGATCTTGGTATGATCATAGCAGACGTCACAGCCGCACTTGCCACTAGAGACCTCCTAATAAAGCAGGGCATCATCCCAGCCGATATTTTGAAGTAATGTTTTCAAAGTAAATAAGAATGGCAAGTATAGCAATGATGTTAGGTGGTGCAGTCGCTAATGCAGAGGCGTTCACTGGAAATAACTATTTATTCAGTATGTTCAAGAGTTCTAGCGTTGAAGAAGAGCGTCGACGGAACGATGCCGCTATAGAAAAACTTCAGGCAGCACAGGCGGCCTGGTGAAAAAAACGGACCCAGCGGTTGGATTATATCCAGGATGAGCTTCGCCGGCAAGGTCACTCAATCCAAACATTTAAAGACGTAGATATGTCTATGCAGGAGTATGCTCTATTCATGCCTAAGAAAAGTAAAATGTTAACACCACTTCCCCCCAAACCTCAATTATCTGACTATTATACTCCATCTGGTGACCAGCAAGCTAGGGAAATAGGTTTCATTATTTTAGCACTTGGTGCTGCCGGGCTTGCGGGTTATTACATCGAAAATAAAGTTAATTAAACAAATTATTTTCTTATATATACCATGTCAGAATTTTCACAGAGAGTGATGAAAGTTTGTAGAGAAAGTTATCAAATAGAAAATAAAATAGCTTACCTAGAAGAAAAAGAAAAAGAAAAAAATCAAAAAGATATGCGTAAAGAAATCCTTTTTTTTTTTTTTTAAAAAGTATATAAAGAAATACTAATTGTAGGGGGATGTTTCTATGTTTAGCCCCCAATTTTTTTTCTTTTTTTTTTCTAATATAATGGTGTGTGAAATTTATACACAAAACGGATTTAAAATGTGGTGTTGTATCCAGAAGTTTAAAAATCTTTCTGATAAATATGGTATCCACCATACATTTGAGAAAGAGGCAATGGAAGAATTAATAACAGCAATAAATAAGGATCCAAAATTATTCAATAAATTTTGTGTGGATAATATTAGGCTACTGGATAGATTGATCAGGTGCAACCCACAAAATAAGATATTCAGAGAATTTAGGGATGTCTTATGCTTTTATAAACACAACTAAACATTTAGAATAATATTTTTATACAATGGAGAAAAAATTCACAAGAATTTACTACAGTCCGAGAGGCTATTGGAGAGGGGTGGCGGCTATAAAACATCTAGCTAAAGCCGCGAAGGTCTCAGAAAATGAGGCCCGATCATGGTTAACGAAGCAGGTAATATGGCAGATAACTCTTCCTGCTCATACACAAATCCAACGACCCAAATTTGACGTTTCAGTTCCGAATGATATCCATCAGGCTGATCTACTATTTTTACCTCATGATAAAGTCCGCAGAAAAACTTATAAATACGCCCTTACTGTGGTTGACGTGGCAAGTCGTTATAAAGCTGCGGAGGCCCTAACGACCAAAGAAGCTAAAGAGATAGCCGCATCCCTCAAACGTATTTACAAGCGCGGGCCTCTCCGTTGGCCCAAACTTCTTCAAGTAGATCCTGGGTGCGGTCAGTCAAGTGCTCGCAGAGCATAAAGTTAAAGTGAGGCGAGGCCGTGTGGATATCCATCGTGACCAGGGGATTGTTGAGCGTTTTAATAGAACTTTATCAGAGCATTTGTTTGGCTACCAATATGCTCAAGAAATGCGACTACCCACAGGTGAGCGGTCATCTGAGTGGGTTGAAAGATTGCACACCGTCGTTTCTGCTTTAAACAATGAAGAAACCAGGCTTACCGGTAAACGTCCGTCAGAAGCGATCAAACAAAAATTTATTAAATCAAGTCCCTCAGCTTATATTTCAACACGTAAAATTGGTACTGAGGAGAAGAAAATTTCTCCAGATATTGGGATTCGATACCTCTACCAACCCGGAGAGTTGGAGGGCGGGCGTACACGGGCAACTGACCCTATATGGTCTTTAAACATTTACAAGATATCACGCTCAGTTATAAAACCCGACGAACCAATATTGTACTATCTCCAGAATGGGCACGAGCGAGGTTTTGTTCGTGAAGAACTTCTTATAGTACCACCTGACACACAACAGCCACCAGATTGGGGATCCCTACTGAGACGTTAGGGGTATCTGATAGTGACCGTAGGCTAATGTATTAATACCATCATTCGCGATCCAACGTTTTGAGTCAAATGGGGATATGGATACCTTATTTTTATATTGCCCATATATACGATGTTTATCCGAACTCAGTAAATTCATACCATGACGGAAGATTCTCTTTTCGGATAAAGATTCTTCATATTGTTCGTGTCTGATATTTTTTTTTACAACTACTTTACTAACTCTTTTGCTTTTTTATGTTTATGCCAGAGGTTTCGAGAATACTATACATCTTAGGTCTCAGGCCAACGTATTCTTCGATAGGACGTCCTGCACACTCATCCTTCATCTTACCCAGAACTTTTTTATTTATTGTGCTATAAAGTGAGTGGTTAGATGCGTAATCTGATGTATCGTATAAATCAGCATTCTGAACGATATCTCTATACACTTCTTCCGTTTCTATTTTTAGGAGAATGATAAATCGAGAATGCTTATACCTACATATACTGGGCGGTTTAGAATCAGTCTGCTCTTATGGATCTGAATAGCTGCAAGATCATCATCGAATATAGTGACCCTCGCAAATGATGGGCTAGCAGTCAGTTTCCGATGTTTATCTTCCTCTGAACCTCTTACCAGTTTTACATTCACTCGACGTCTTAGATTTTCCATTGTTTTTCCAAACACACTGTTGTTCATTAACTTGTATAGGTCTTTTTCAAAATCGCTAGTGGCTTTTTTCTCAGTTCTGTATTCATACGAATGTATGGCTCCATCCAGGAACTCTGAAACGTAGGGCCCTATATATTTTTTTTAATTTCATTCCAAGTGAAAGGTAAAGCTGTAGGTTTCGATAATGTAGAACATACTTTTCCTTATTTCGGAGATTCGGTACCAGTTTTTCAACCTCTGTTGACGCCATACCACCATCTAGAAGTTATTTCTGGTAATCAGACAACCATTCTTTTTCTATAATCAACCGTTCAGGAGCAAGTGGATATGTATTATGTTTGTCATGTAACTCATCTGGATATTCAAGATCAACTTCTAGTATCACACCCTCTTCACCATCTGCTTTAATTTTATTTACATCTATTTTTTCACAATTCTTAACCCATCGGAAGTTGCCAACCGGTAATGATTGGCTCATAGCCTATCCATATAAGTTATTAGCATCAAGATACATTAAATAACTATTGGGAATATTAGGGTTACAACCTTCAACAAGAGGGTTATTTGCTTTATCATACCTAGTCGATGACATGGAAATTCCTCCCCGTAATCCTTTTTCTATAAAGAGATGTTGGTCATAATCAGTAAGCAACTCGAGTTTTATTTCTGTGTTCTTTAATAATGCGTCCCATGCTAACCCAGGACTAGTATAATAATGTGCCGGATCAAGACCATACTGATTCATGCATGTTTCACGAAATCTCTCAAAAACATCGGCTAATAGCAATACATCGGTCCGATTATATAGATTATGATAGTCACCTAATGTTTCACAACCACACTTATCCCATACTTCTTGAGCATGTTTATAATCTTCTTCGCTGATTCCTGACAACGTTAATGAACTGTAAAAGGATTCCATTGGTGGTAATTTTTTCTCATTAAAACGATTCCAATCGTCCATATACTCATACGGGTAGACTCCCTTCCTCATTAGTAATGAACGCCTTACCACGTCGGGTTCATACTGGGTAGTAATTTTAAAGGCCTCCGGAGGATTGGCTAACACTAGTCTATCAAGGCTGGAAAGAAGGAATTGGAAACTATCTATAAAACGTAACTGATTGGGCTGAAGGATATATATATTTTCCGTATTATTTGGAATGCACGTTATTTGTCCTTTCACTTTTGAAATTGCCTGCATAAGTAAATGAGAGGATATCCCCTAAGATTATGGAAGACCACCGGAATGGCAGTTTTTAAGGGTTCAATTTTCAATTGTAGGTTACAGGCATTATGAGCCGCTCCCCGATATTTTCCGGTGATGTGGCAGTGGTCGCGGAGTCACCCTCGAGACGTTTTTGACATACGTGACAGATTGTGGACTTTCTATAGTTTTCCTAATCTGTTCTAGTCATCAACATGTTCTTGGGTTATGCGAATATGGTTTTTATTTTCTGTTCTTCTTTTTGTAATGAATGAAGGAAATGTTCAGCCGCGTTTGGTCCTCTATACTCAACTGGGGTCTCTGTTTTCCCATCATACCTGACTACTATGTAACAATAACTACTGGCTTCATGGTATTGGGTGTTCCTAGTATTACTTTTTGAAGAGTCTAATTTGGCTCCTTCTATTTTTCTGGTAAGAGATTCAAAGTCTGCATAAATGATAAAGGGAACTGGAAGTTGTTTTTAGTGTTTAATAAATGTGAGTTTATTTTTTCCTTCCTTTGGCATATCAACTCGAACTGCAGTTTGACCATTCCCTCGACAATCTGGTTTATGGGTTTCGAGTAGGTCTTCTCGGGTGTAACCATGGAGGCATCTCTCACAGAAGTACTTATGGGATTTATGTTTACTTTGATTATATAATAAGCGGTTTAGGTCCTTTATCGCTGTGTAATGAAATTTTCCGTCCTTTTCTATCAGGAGTAAATTAATTCTTCGCATAGAGGATGGCTGTTTGCTTATATGGTAAATTATGGCTCCCTTTTCCCATCCAAACACATTTATAGCAAAATCATTTTGTTTCTCAATTTTTTGTATTTCAGAGATAGGTGTTGGAGAGTTAATACCTTTTCGGTTTAGGCGGTCTTTCACGTTATTATATTTAGAAGGTCTTTGAGGGTCCTTTTCTACGGGAAATAATATCGCGAGAATACTCCACCATACACAGTCATCGTCCTTGTTTTGAACATTTATCACCGCATGTTTATTTTTTACAATTTTAGGTAGTTCTATGTAAGAACCACCTCTTAACGGTTGATACCGTGCTATGTCCAACCATAAATTATCCACTTCATCAACCACCCATCCTGGGCCTCTCTGGGTCCATTTCTCAAGATTTTCGAGACGTTGGGAATAAACTTCTTCTAAAACCTCATTAATTTCATTCGCCTGTTGATTTACCTTCTGCCTGCTCCGTAAGACTGGGTCGGTGTATTCCTCAACTCCATCCGGCTTTGCTTTACTAAGCTGAACTTTAACTGATTGTTGAAACTTAACCCCACCGAGATGTAAGACTTCTTCTTCCAATTTTTTATGAATTTTAGACTTAGCGTATTCAAGAAACGCTGTCAAATCCATATGTCCTACTGGTACATCTACCCTTCAACTGTGTACGTACTTTCCGAATGCTTTTGGGGTTTGGTGGAAATTAATTTTTTTATCTGATATATATTTTTTTTTTCTAGCTCTAGAAAAATCCACTTTTCTTCGTGGATAAGGTGGTCTCTCACCGATTTCTCTTTCAAATTCATTTCTCATCTCTCTCGCTCTCTCACCATAAGTGGGAGTTGGTTCTCGGGTTGGTGGCGGAAGTTCCCCCGTTGTCCTAAATTCTTCTAACCTTATTTGTAGATCCGCTTTAGATCGCTGATAAGGGGGTCGCTCACCGGTTTCTCTTTTAAACTCGTCCCTCAATGCTCTTGCTCTTCCCCATAACTGGGGGTTCGTGGATATGCAACTTTCTTTCCTGTTTTTTCATAAACATAAATGAACCTAATATCTGTGATAATTCCAAATAATCATTTTTTGTTCGTGGTAAACGGGGTCGTTCTCCGGTTTCTCTTTCAAACTCGTTCCTCAATTCGTTTGCAGCTTTCGCAAAATTGTTTGTTCTCACCATTATGGTATATATAAAAAATATATTTTCTTCAAATAGAAATATCTATAGACATTAGGTGTGTAACCTCTTTTTGAAAGCTCTATCCTCCCGCTGTCTTTCTCTACATTGTATTTTATTATATCCACACCTGTTACATACGCAATATTTATTTTTAACTCCTCTCCCGCAGATATTACAGGGCTTTGTCCCCGCGCTCACCCGTAAACGAGCAAGATGGACCTTACAGTTGTCCTTCTTACAACTTTTATTGCATAACTCCGTCTTCCCGATTCTCAACCATTTGCATGTATTCTTTATTCTTATAGACCAGCTGATTCCTATCGTGGGGCAATATAAATTAATATCGTCATCATCAAACTCATACTCATGATAAACGCACTCAAACGAATTGTTATATAATGTGCAAATGGGGCATTTTATAAATTTGTTCCCCGCTTAGCCATAAAAAATAATGGAAAAGCCTTACGAAAATCTTCTTTGGACCACGGATGCTTCCGGATTTCACAATAATTTGTCATAGTATATATATATATAAAAAATCATTTGTTTAATTAATTGTGTACACAAGTATAAATCCTATAAATTAGGTTGGTTTGTTCATGTTGTGGAACGTTTGTCCCTGTTTCTTGTGTGTATTTTGGTGTTTTCTGTGTTCATTTCGTGTGTGTGTGTGTGTGTGTGCGTTTGGGTGTGTGGTTGTGTGTGTGTGTGTGTCATGCTGTCTATCGGTGTTTTGGTGGTGGTTGCGTCTTGCATGTGGCTTTGCCTGCTTGACTTTACTACTTTTCCATTTATAAAGTTTAAACTCATTGTGTGCAATAAGTAAGATATTGGTTTTTCCAGTTAGTCTATTTTTATTAATCCAAGCAGATGATTTAAACAGACTGATAAATTACTTCCTGTTTAAAATATGTTATAGGGTTAATTTATTACTTAAAATTGTCGTCTGCTGTTAGTGAACGATCGGCCCCTACACAGTGGGGTGTGGCGATAAAGTTCTATTATTCTGTGTAACCCGTTTAAAAAGTTCTAAACGAGTTAATAGATATGAGCAGGGTGTGAAGGTGCTTAAAAGTAAACAAATTCATATAGCTAGTTATAATTCGAATAGACCCATAAATAAGAAGGCCTATAGACCCTTAACTAATTTGTATATTGTTATAAAGGTTAGTTAGAAGAACAGAGATCTATTAGGGGTGCGCCAGAACCCCCATTTTATATACTACTGAAACAGAATCTTAGGTAATCGCTCTCTTAATTTGAACATACAAAACAAAGTTTAACTATCATTATCTTATTAACCCTTAGTCTACTACAGAAATAATATCTGCTAAATATCCACCTGTTAGTTTTCACTTACGTTCAGTTTGTTTAAGCTCATGCGAGACTATCCACACGGTGTCATACAGCTTGCATTGTGATAAGACGCCATGTTACTCGGCGCAACTGTGTTACACACTGTCGATTATTAATAGAATGTCTTTATGTACATTTTACAGAAAATAATTGCCCTGTAGAAAAAGTACTTCATTGGGGGAGTACATATTCTATGACAGGAGTCCATATTCTTCGGGAGGGGAGTCCATATTCTACGTAGAATATGGACCGCGGAGTACATTTTCTACGTCGAAAATGGACTTGGGAGTAGTTGTTCTATGGAAGTACATATTCGTCATTACACCGGAAACACCACATACAAAAACTCAGTAGCCCAATCAGCACCAAAAAAATAAATACGAATAGATGAAGAATTATTTTAAACAGGAATAAATTATAATTACCATCAACGTACATGTATGAGTCATGCAGGAAACACAGCATACAAAACACACAGTCGCCCGAACAGCACCGTGATAAAAACAGTATATGTACATGCATATCAAAAGACACAAGAGACGCACAGACATAACAAACAAACACTCAGGGGAATATGGAAGTACCGCCTTTGATCGCTCAGTGAAATAGTCACTGGGGATTTAAACCTGCTTATGGGACGCCCCACCTCACACTTATTCAAGCTCCACACTAAAAGAAAAACAGTGTAAATGAACATATCCCCTCTCCGACTAATCTACAACAACTGCGATGGCAAATACAGTGGTAAATTGCATGAAAAACATAGTTCAGTGAAACAAACTGGATCCATCTACCGCTAGTGTACTCAATGATTGAGCTGCAAACAGAGTAACTGTCTGTACAACCGTAATAAAGGGTACGACAAAAACGAGTAAAAAAACAGACATCCTCCTTTTGTTTCCGGGTTAAAGAAGCCTTTCCTGTCGGCGTACATAAGAAGAGGCAGCGTGATTGCCAACTGTTGACAACCAAACATGCAGTATGTTGTAATACTATTACAGGATTATATTAAATTTTAATGAATTTTTAACGTAACTGATGAACAAAGTGAGAAAATGGGTACGTCCAATACGAAGTTTACGAAGTTTGTAAATCACATCTCCATAAAATCCAGGGTGTGAAATACCGTGTCGCAGGAGCGCCTTAAGACTACATTTGTACTTGCCAATAAGGGAGAATTTAGAGAATGTTTTTCTTAGTTTATGATATCTATATCCTTGTTTAAGCAGTTTTTCAGTTAAAATGAGATATAACTTAATTCGCATATTAAGATGTATCATATTAGCAAATAATCTACCAGTATTAAATAAAAAGCGGTAAGACTATGCATCTTTTCAGGGTAAATGAACTGAATGGTCCTATGCACGTGCTGAATAAAACATTTTCTTAGCTTAACTGAGTATTTTATATAAAAAAGACTCTCAATGTTGAATTATGTGTATGTCAAACATAAAATGATTACAAACCTGCTGTCCGGTTTACCTGTGTTGCTGTGCTTGTGTGTTCCGCCTAACGCACAAAGTGCAAAATGTCCGATACGGTTACCTGTTATACAAGGTGTTTACGTCACTACAGCTCTGTTGTTAAACATGCAAGTAAATAGCCAATAAGCACATTGTACAGCGGGCACTTAATGCAAACCAATACAGAATTGTAATTATACAAAACAGAACAGAACAGATGTTGAATATATAGTTTAATTTCCAAATGCAAAACAACAGTTTACCTTTTACATGAACAATTGATGTGCGTAAAGTCCTCATGAACAAATAAGTCAGTCATTGAACGAATGCTTGTTGGGTTTTACGGAGTAGCGTATTGACGAATGACGAAATGATAAAAATGTAAATGATGATGATTAAGAGGATATTCATGTAATTTCTTCATCATCATCATCATCATCATCATCATCATCATCATCATCATCATCATCACTTGTATCATCATCACATTCTTTCTCTTCGCTTAATCGTCTATTTTTATTACTATTATAATTATTATCATTATTATAATTAGGGGATAACCGTTGCGACATATAAACCACCGATATACTGCTGCAAATCTTCAAATACGCAATGGTTATCCCTATTCTAATGAAACCATAGATTCAGATGGTAAAAAACAAACAATACTTTAAGTCCTTTGATATTTTCTCTCTGTCGTCATAACATTACGTCATGAAACACCGCATATCTCCGCATTACGCATATAGAAAATAGTTCTCCCGGAACCTAGCAATTGTGCTTAGATTTGATATACCAAGAACTGGTGTTTTCACTTGATACTTTGATTTTCACAAATGAAAACCGTTAAGTCATGGTCCTTTGAATTTCTGACGGTGGGTCCCTTTCAAAACTACGAAAGATGAATCAAATATGACCTCGACATTGCTCGAAATTCACAATAATTGTGCACACGGACAACGGAATTATTTATTTTTTAAATTGTTTGCAATGTGGAACTGGTTGCATATTCAAGATACTTTGGCTGATTGGTGTAGTTGATGAGAATGATGATAGGCCAAGTTGACGTGCAAATGGAAATTATCAGGAGCGACAATCTACAGGCATGTTTGGAATTTGCTACTTAATAGTCCTCGAGTGGTCTAGAGTGGGTGGGGCGAATTCTCATTATGGGACTGTCCTTGAAGAATTGAAGAATACTGCCGCTTCTGATTGTTGGACGAGTCGGCATTATAGCTTCGGACACTTGCTTCATTCTGATGACCGGACTTTTTATTATTTCCCTGGTTTTGACACCAGCATAGGCAACAGCTAGTGCGTTATTGCGGTCTCTCGGACACAGTGATTTGTGTTTTAAAACTTTTGACGAAACAAGCCTCGGCAGAAATTGTTTTCATCATTTCGTTCAGCACACGCTCACCAACAGGCCTGGATGTGTACATGATTCTTCATAATCGACTGAACGTTTTGGTTACTGAATGAAATGGTTCGATCACGGGTGCAGTTTTATCAGGTATGCTTTCAGAGATTTACAGGACATGTTTCCAGCATGACTCATAAATTGTACTTTTGTCAGAGATCTATGTAGATCTATACCACGAAGAGCGAAATTCAAGGTTATGTCAAACCATTTTTCATTGGAAAGATTTGTGATTGATGGCAGAGAGGAAACCTGAGTTTTTTAGTGTTTTCAGATCATTGTCTGTGATCGGTTGGTAATGTTTTAAGTGTTGTCAGGTCCTTCTTAAATAGTTTCAGCATGGATATAAATATCACAGCCAAATGGTTATATACCTTAAACCTTATATTTACAGGGTGCAGGTGCCACATACACCTCAAAAGAGAATAGAGGAAGAGAAACGTTTGTTTAAGGACAGTGAATTAGATCAACATGTGAAATAAATGGACTCGGGATCAACTTGTGGGACTTTGCGATAGATATTTGAGTATAATCGCCAGACTCACATTGACTACAACCATAAAGTGTGTTGAAAAAAACAAGCAAATTGAAAACATTTGACATTTCATTCAGCCAGTTTCTTCGCTCATTCAGACCCATTCATTGAATTTTACTATGAATGCGCGTATGAATATTTCGTAGTAAATTTTCTAGTGATTCGGTTTCCGACAGTATATTCATTTTACTGACAGTATATCGGTGGTTTATATGCTTCAAATTTTGTCACGTGGACCAATCAGAATGCGTGTTACAAAAATGTTGCATTAGAATTATCATTATTATTACTATTATCATTATTATTACAATTATTGTCACTATTATTATTATAACAGACGGCATATATGAACAAATAAATGAACTAATTACTAGATTTTCCGGCTGATTTGACTGTTTAACAAATGTAGAACATATTAGAAAACAGGTGTGCAGTCTACACATATACAAACACACAATTAAAGTGTCACACATGGTTTTTTTTGTTGTTTTTTTTGGGGGGACAGCCGTAAATGAGCATTCAGTTGATCATATAACATGTATATAAACTGACAGACGAACAAACCGTGCAGACCGAGATCAAACGGCTCCTGATTGAGATGTATGATCAGAGTATACACTATTTGCTACTATGTCAGACTCGTGTCTTAACACGGTGCTATTCGGGCGACTGTGTGTTTGTATGTGGTGCTTTCTGCATGACTCATGCATCTACTATTAAAGGCATCAAAACGGTGCAATACTGAGTAAAGCCATGGAGCCTGATCTGTGCCAAAAATCCAGACATGTAAACGTGCATTCGTAGACAATGAAATGTTAAAATGAAGTGTTTAAACTGTAAGTGACTAATATACAAAAGTAACAAAACCTATTTAGATGTAACTATTCCGTTTTCTTACCAGTATTAATACAATACTCCTCAACGTTCTTTATAAACAGTTTAGGACGGATGGAAGGACGGATGGAAGGACAGACGGGTGGACAGACGGAAGGACGAACAATGCAGACCCTGATCAGACGGCTCATATAGGAACCGTCTGATCTGGGTCTACTCTGTTTGCAAAGGCATATAAAGACGCATTTATGGAGTAACGGGTTAAGGAGACAAAGTCTTTGTCTTGCTAAGCTCCTGTTTGTTGGAGATGTTTTCAAAGGTTCAGGCAGCAAATATATTATTTAACAGTAGCTTTAACAAGCATTCAGTATTAACGCGTTAGTCCATCGTTATGCCTTTTCATGCCTTTGCAAACAAAGCAGACCTAGATCAGATGGCTCCTGATCAGAGTCTGATCTGTTTCCTTATGAAATCATAACGGATTCTATATATTCTAAACACCCTGTGAAGGAGTCTGATCTGTTTGCTTATGGAATTATAACGGATTCTATAAAATCCAAACATACTTTGTCCTGTTATAATTATTCAGCTAATAAGTATGTATAATGTCAATATTTCTTACATGAAGTTTCATGAGGTAAAGGATTAACCCTTCGCTTGCTGAATTTTAAAATACATATCTCCTTCTTTACCCATGCCCTGTTGTACAATTACATATATCTTCACTGTGTAAAAGTATTACGCTGTGCAATCACTGCTGCGGAGTGCACTAGTTGCACAATCAATTTGTAAATAGTGCGGACCCTGATGAGACAGCTCCTGCAGGAGCTGTCTCATCTGGGTCTTCACTATTTACAGGTAGGTATATTGACGCGATTAACAAGCGAAGGGTTAAGTCTTTACTCCATGAATATTCCTTTCTACGCCTATGCAAACAGAGTAGACCAAGACCAGACGGCTCCGGCTGATCAGGGTCTGTTCTGTTTGATTATGAAATAATATAGATATGATCCTACAGTTTCTTCCACGGTCGACAAATTCCTGTGTATATGTGTTTTTGTTATAAAAATTTAATCTAATCAATATTCATGATGTCATTATTTCTCATGTGCATATTTATGGAGTAAAAGGTTAAAGACACAGTCATGTTCAACATACTACAGTGCTCCCTCCCTACAACGGCCCTCTCAATAACGATTCCCTCCTTACAACAACGCATGCCGCTGTTTCCGAAACAACATGGCTCCAGAAACAACTTTTTTCCATCGTATTTTCTTTATGCCTCTATCAAACCCTATGTTGTGACCACTCTTTAGAATCGTCACTTTGTGACGATTCTAAAGAGTGGTCACAACATAGGGTTTGATTGAGGCATAACGGTTTTAGTTCTCGAAATATACCTGATCTGGGGATCTGCAAACAAGCTATTTATGTTTGATTTTCCCTCCCTATAACGACTCCCTCTGAACAACACATACAATATTCGTATCCCAAAGGGTGTCGTTGTAGAGAGGGAGCACTGTACCTCTGTTCCGCTGAACAGCACGAGAGTTCGTCTATTTTTAGATTTTGACGTTATGTATATAAAAATGGAAAAGAGCCGAGCCCGCCCATTTCACTTCGTAAAAGTCCGTAATTTCTACTTATAAGGAAGTACAAAAGCACGCAGTTTGGGACTCCGAGTTTTGTAATCCGAGTTTTGTCAGAGTGTATGCGTAACTTGCTATTCGTAGTGAGCAAGTCGGCAGTGTATAAAGTCCGGCCGTCACGGTACAAAGTTAACCCGGGACGTCTCTGAAACATATCTGCAAATATCTGTAATTTTTTAATTGTTCATCATATATTTAGTAAAAATTAATTCAATATTAAACTGTGAATAACACTGTCCATTTTTATATTTACAAAGTACAGTTTAACTACAGCAAAACGTAAAAGCACAAATACGAAATGACAAATGCAGAGTTTGATTTGCAAGGTTCGACATTTTACCGTCGTAAAGTTCAACATTTCATCGTCTACGATTGCACGTTTACATGTCTAGATTTTTGGCACATATCAGGCTCCATAGCTTTAGTCAGTATGTGTATGTATTTTTGATGCTTTTAATACTAAATATATTAGCCATGCAGAAAGCACCACATACATCGTGTAGATCACAAGGGACCATTTCGTAGGTCTAGATGGTCTAAAAGGTCAAAATAATTGATTGCGTCGATTAGTTGTTGCATTATATACAAGGGTACCAGCTCCCGATTCGTTGATTTCCCGACCGATTCGAAATTGCGACCGGTTTCGGACAGCCAAGATGGAATAACCACTAATGTTTGGTACGACTGTTTGCAGATATGAATATGCATGAGATAAAGGGTTAGACAAATTAGGTACCACTTCATAAATACAAAAGTCTAAAATATAAAATGCTTCCGTGTGTTTGTGAAATTTTAAATTTTCAGGACTTCAATGTTTTCATCTTAGTTGAAAGTGTACTGTACATCTGGAGTAATGGATGAAAGTCGCTAGCTACTAGCCATCATGTTGCATACAGACAATTTGTATTGTGACATCATGGGCCAGGAACCGTATGGTCATACGCTCTTCTAATATATGTTGTATTAAACACAAGCTTCCAGATGCATGCGGCCGATAGACAGAAGTCAGTCCGAATGCATATGGTTAGGACATTTAGATGTGTACAAAACGTTGTGTTCAAAACAGTTCAGCTTTTTTGTAACTCTAAATAATCAACTTGTATAATTAGAGCATAAGTTATTCAGTTTGAATTATAACATTATCCTTTGTCTAAAACATAATAAGACATGAATACTGCTGGAGCACCAAAATTCAGTTGATAAATATGCATGATGTCATTATTTTTTACATGAATATTCAAAAGGGAAAGGGTCAATGTATTGAGTTAGTATGCCAGTCTACATTACCAGGGTCAATGTATTGAGTTAGTATGCCAGTCTACATTACCAGGGTCAATGTATTGAGTTAGTATGCCAGTCTACATTACCAGGGTCAATGTATTGAGTTAGTATGCCAGTCTACATTACCAGGGTCAATGTATTGAGTTAGTATGTCAGTCTACATTACCAGGGTCAATGTATTGAGTTAGTATGTCAGTCTACATTACCAGGGTCAATGTATTGAGTTAGTATGCCAGTCTACATTACCAGGGTCAATGTATTGAGTTAGTATGTCAGTCTACATTACCAGGGTCAATGTATTGAGTTAGTATGTCAGTCTACATTACCAGGGTCAATGTATTGAGTTAGTATGCCAGTCTACATTACCAGGGTCAATGTATTGAGTTAGTATGCCAGTCTACATTACCAGGGTCAATGTATTGAGTTAGTGTGCCAGTCTACATTACCAGGGTCAATGTATTGAGTTAGTGTGCCAGTCTACATTACCAGGGTCAATGTATTGAGTTAGTATGCCAGTCTACATTACCAGGGTCAATGTATTGAGTTAGTATGCCAGTCTACATTACCAGGGTCAATGTATTGAGTTAGTATGCCAGTCTACATTACCAGGGTCAATGTATTGAGTTAGTATGCCAGTCTACATTACCAGGGTCAATGTATTGAGTTAGTATGCCAGTCTACATTACCAAAACATTTGTTACCATTATCTCTACCACAAAATTGCACAATGTATTGGTAATAAAGATGACATAATTATTATTCGATTTATTCTGCAAATCCCGACACCTGTTGTACTAATTTATGTGTTGGCTGTTGTATAACTCGAGACAAATGTTTTCTGATCGTCGTGGTTCATCTAGGTCTACTGGTTTACTGGACCCACTGACTGTTGCGATATTTGCTGTAGCTGGAATAAACCAGTTAAGACATTTCTGATTTTTGTTTTATTTATGTGTGTTACTCGCAGAAAGAAGTCAAGGTATTGTCATAGACTTGTTCTGTCACAGCTGTCTGATATTTAGCTCGTCTGTTTCAGGAAGAAAACAAGTACGAGCTAATGTCGTAATGTAGGCTTCCGCATTGTCGCCTTCGTTCGGAAACGTTAACTAACGTTGGCTATAATAATTACTCTGTAAGGATGTTATGCAAAGTTATGCGCCCTTTTGGACTGCGGAAATACAAAACTAAAATGCCTGTTATTTTTAACATAAACAGCAGGGCTCTCGTACTTTATATGTGAATCCCTTGTGGCAAGGTCTTTCCACCAATGTTACGTTTACGACTTGCGACCTTGATTTTTTAAATTTGACATAATAAAGAAATCAAAATAAACTTTAAATGTAGCCTATAATTTCAAAACTATTCAAGAAAATGTTATAAAACTTCACACACTTGATCACCATCTAAAGGGCTACAATCTAACAAAAGGCTATAACTATATAACGCTCTTGTACACAATTATGCGCCTTTATGCACTTAGGAAATGGAATGTCTCGACAGACAGGTGTTGGCACCTACATGCAGTGCCCTTGTTTTGTTTCATGTTTGTTATTTGGAACAAAAACCAAGATATTTTCATAGTCCTGTCTAAGTACGTGTAGTTGTGACAAGACGTTAACAATTCGTCATCAGTTCAGCCATCATTATCAACTTTTAAACAGATGTTTACCATTTCAAGGGCTGAAACTAAAGTGCTATAGTCAAACAACTAGGTCTGACGGGTCACGGGTTCGCCGAGTCCATTTTTAAGGGAGATTAGCATTTCAGATATCCACGTGCCATTTATAAAAGAAAATGTTTAGTTATAGGTATAAACAACAATAAGCGCATTAGTTATCGGAAATATAGCGTAGTTGATAAGTCGTAGGGCCATAAAGAAGTATATGATCGGCGAACATTTTATTAGGCACAGGTTCGAGTCTCGCATCAACCTAAAACATTTTTTTGCTAAAAATATTAAGGAAAGTCCCCTTAAGATCATTAGTTTTGTTGTGCATTAAGAAGCCACTTGTACACGACATTTGCTAAAACTTATATTGATATTCATATTTTAGCATCGATTTATTATTGAAAATATGGCTAATATAGGACTCGAACTCAAACAAAGGCACCCTTCCCTAACATTGATGAACATGTGCATAAATGGCCATTACAATTATACAATATGATATAAAATAATACTCTACTATTCATTCAAAATTAACAAAAAAAGTTTAAGGTCGGCCCGGGATTCGAACCCATGCTCAATAAAAACTACTCTCGCAATATCGTCTGCGTTCCTAGACTTTACCCACTGCGCTAAACTGCTGACAACAATTCCGCCTTCATTTTTATCTTATATACATGACTAAACTCGTCTGTTTAAAAAATGGTCCGAGAACATGCGGAATGCTGATCTCCCTAAAAAATGGACTCGGCTGACCTTTGACACGTCATACCTAGTTGTTTGACTATACGGCATTTTAAAATATTGACATTTCCCTAGCATAGACGGAAACTTGCTCTCTATTGTAAATGCAAATTAATTCAAATCCATTTAATAATGTAAAGAGGCAATGTTTTTTTCTCATACAAGATAAGAAATTGAAAGCACAAGTAAATTAATACATAATAAAGTTATGGTATTTTTTTTTCAAATGGTCAATGTCTTGTAAGTGAAATCATGATGAGATTTGGTAACAATACTATGGTCTGAGTTCTGCACGTATTTGTTGATTCTTAAAATCATATGTAAATATACAAGTGTGGTAACAAACAAGAATGTCCGAAAAAAAAGCTGCCACTTATGTTTATAAAGATTCATAAGGAAATTTCGCATCCTGTAGGTTGGATGTGTGTATGCAAACCGTTTTGCACAGTACACCCTTATCAGCTGAATACAAACACCAGCTCTGCAGTGTGTATGCAAACTTGCAAACTGATACTAATCTGACTGGTTAAATCAGTTTAATTTGCTAAATATGAGATGACTCGAAAGAAGAGACCTTTGTCAGAAATTATTATTGCATCCACACTGTGTAGACCAAAGTTAACCACCACAACAGTGTCGAACTTGCTCTGATGTCACGTTGGGAGGCAATAACTGATCTTGGCATACACTGCTTGCAATTTTGAATATGTGTTATTTTTCCCTTGAAATCTGAAGAAGTTATCGATTACTGTAAAGCTCTGTTTTGAAGACGATATATATGTCTTCTTGGGGTGTATTCTGGAATATAAAAATATGTAAATGCAAAGATTTAATAATATTTGTACATTATTATTGCTAATAATTGCCCCGGGGCATCAGATAAGTAATTGACCTTCTTGCATAACTTCTAAAAGTCTTATTCTGAAATAAAATTCTATAACATCAAATTGCAATATCTAGTACACCCTGGCAACAAGTGCCAATAATTTCTTCAACTCTTTGCCTCATATAAACGCATTTTTATGTATTTGCAAACAGAGTAGACCCAGATCAGACAGTTCATGTCTGGCTGTACAGTCCCTAACAATACCAAAATATCAAACGCATGCCATTATAAACCTTCAGCTAAACAATATGTGTTTGTGAAACACTATGCCCCTGATGTTATGTACGACCCTGACCTTAATAAATCACTCCTAAAACTGCTCGCCTTCATAAGTTACACAAACTTGCAAAGTATAAACTATGTATGTTGAATGGTGACAAAATTATCGCCACTCTAAATATAACCCGTAATTTGACCTTTAATCTTGATGTATGACATTGACCTTTATAAGTATCCCCTTGTCAAAATGTTCGCTTCAATAATTTGCACATATGAGAGGAAGAGAGAAAGAGAGAGAGAGAGAGAGAGAGAGAGAGAGAGAGAGAGAGAGAGAAACGATTGGTTGACAGATAGAGAAATATAAAAGAGTGAGCGTCATGGACAGATAGATAAGGGATAAAGAGAAAGATAGTGATGCACATATAGATAAGGAGAGAGAGAGAGAGACGCACGCACGCACGCACGCACGCACGCACACACACACACACACACACACCCACACACAAACACACGAGAAAAAAACAACAAACATGAACAAAAGCACAAACACAAAAGCACAAACACAAAGGCACAAGGACACAAAACAAGCACAAAAGCAATGGTGACAAAGAGAGTAGCGCCTTGGAACGGTCAGTTGCAAGACCACGATTGGGGTTTAAACCGGTTCACGGACGTCCTAACTTCACATTTATCTCAAAGTCACTCTAGCTTAAAAAATAGTGTAAATAAAGGTATCCCCGTCAGACTTCCCCACAACATAGGAAACGGGAAACACAGGACAAAATGTATAACATAGCATAACAACAACTGTGAAAGTCCGTCAACTATGTACTCAATGACTTGGTGAAGTCTGGTAAGCTCATCCTGTTTCTGGGTTTAAGAGTATACCATCATAGAGTACTACCCTCGGTCTGTCATCGTGCAAGCAAAGAATGATAATGATCAATAACGGTACGTATTTGAGTGTTCGTAATATCGAGACTTTACTGTACTTGCAAAATAGGTAACATGATATCCTATTAAAATTGGTCCCAACAAACATACGCAAGCTTTTGTGATCGAAATAGGGTTTTATCGCTTTTGGTATGCCGCCGAACAATCGAAACAAAAATAGTTTTAAAAGGTTTGTGGCTAGTAGGATTGTGGTGTCTTTGTCTATATTTAGAACTTCTTTTACATGCCTGGCATTCGTTGATTTGTTTTAGAACCAAGTTGACATCAACTACATTTGTGTCGGCGCAAGCTTTTTTCGCCTGCTACACAGTTGTTTTTATCTTTCTTCGTCGTTGTTTTAAATACTGTTACAGTAACAAACATTTCGGATACGGATGAGGCGCCGAATTACTCGGAGTCTCATCTAGATCTAAACTGTTTTCATAGTTAATTACGTGGGTGACATTAGCGGTCTGGCGTCTGCTCTTGTATACAGAGCTATATATTTACCTAATAGTGTACAAGTACGGGTAGCACAGTGATAGTGTTACATAAAACACTTACCTAATGCAGACATTTGTGTAAAAATACGGGTAGCAAACAGGACAGACCTGATTAAAGCATAATTTACTGTACTTGTTTTATGTAGACATTTTGTACTTGTATAGTGGAGAAGTATTTCATAATAGGCTTCATTCTGAAACTAAGACCAGTTTGTTTCTTATGCGTACATGAAAATAAGCCGTTTGCATTTGTAATTCGTGCGCATAATTATATTTATTATACTGAGTGAATCAGTGAAATGACAATAAGAATATGTATAAATTGAGGTTTTAAAATGGTATACTTGTACAGAAATGTTAGGTATTGGAAGAAATTGTAAAGTCAGGTCTATTCTATTTTCGTAAGCAAACAGAGCGGACCCTAGTCATACAGTCCCTATAGAGAAGCCGCTGATTTGGGTCTACTCTGTATGCAATATAGCACTGCACACGGTATTTACGTTTGTGTTTCGCTCGTATCCGCAGTTGACGCTTCTTTATTAAAGGTGGATACGTTTATGGAAATAATGTCCTTTTTAGGATAGATGTAAAAAGATATTTGGTAAATGAACAAAAAACTTCGTTGCTTGATGTATACATGTGATTTTTTTGTTGCTATGTGTTTCTTGTTTTTTCTTCATGTTTGTATATGTTCGTGTAGGGTCATGTATGTGTGTGAGTGTTGTAGTATCATTGATTTTGTAAGATACAAATGTGAATATTTCATGCAAATCATAGATTTTTGTTTCAACAAGTCAAATGTAGTTCTTACAGATAACACAGAACAATATGTTTTCTATATTGACGATGGCGGGTAGTCTAAAAATACATTCTTACAATTGTCGAGGATTGAACAATTGTAAAAAGAGAAAAGATATTTTTAATTTGTTTAAGGATCAAAAAGTTGATATACTATGCTTACAAGAAACGCATTTTACGTCTGAAATTGAAAAGACAATATATTCTGAGTGGGACGGAGAATGTGCGTTTAGTCATGGAAAATACAATGCAAAGGGGGTAGCTATTTTATTTAGAAAAAATCTAGATATCAAAATATCAAATATTAAAAAGGATAGTAATGGACAGTTTATTGCTGTTGAACTTGTTTTCAGTGATATAATTTTCATATTGATGAATGTGTATGCTCCAAATAAAGATGATCCAGGTTTTTTCTCAACTATTTTTAACACTATTGATTCTTTTGATGAAAAAGATAGATTTATTTTGTGCGGAGACTTTAATCTTGTACTAGATCCTTACAAAGACTATAAAGGCTATAAAACTACAAATAATAACATCAAAGCTAGAACAAAGGTTTTAATGCAGATAAACGACAGGAATTTGATAGATCCATATAGAGAATTACATGGAGATAATACAAAATTTACTTGGAGAAGACTTTCGCCTTTACAACAAGGTAGACTTGATTTCTTTTTAATTACCGATAATTTGAATATGTATTTGAGAAAATGTGATGTCGATGCCAGCTATAAATCTGACCATTCTGTTATATGGCTAGAAATGTGTTTCTCACATATTGCTCATGGTAAAGGACTGTGGAAGTTTAATAATTCTTTGTTGAATGACATTGAACTGTATAAATAAGAAAACAGATGATATTATTCTACAATATTGTGCACCTGTATATAACCTGGATAATGTACTTATGATGAAGAGATCTGATATACATTTTGTCATTAATGATCAGTTATTTATTGAAACTCTGTTAATGGAAATACGAGGTAAATCAATATCTTACTCAAGTTATAGAGCGAAAAAAAATAAAAATACAGAAGACAGTTTACGAAATGAAATTGCAAACCTTGAATCGTGTTTGACGGAGGAAAATAAGGAAAAGTTACTTTCGTTACAAAATAAACTTGCAAAGATTAGAAATGAAAAACTTAAAGGGGCTTTTGTTAGATCCAGATCTAAATGGATAGACGATGGTGAAAAGGCCACAAACTACTTTTGTAATTTAGAAAAATATAATTCAACGTGTAAAAACATAAATTTTATTGAAAAAGAAGGGTCATTAATCTTTGATCAAAAAGAAATATTACACGAAACAAGTATTTTTTTATGAGAGCCTGCATAATGAACAAAATATAAATAAAGATATTGATTTGGAAAGAGAATTAGATGGTTGTAAATTCAAAAAGTTAAATATGGATCAAAAGAACAGTTTGGAAGGTTTGCTTACTTTCGAAGAAGTCGCAAATACATTAAACAATATGAAGAATGACAAGAGTCCTGGAAGCGACGGTTTACATCAATTTTTTTTAAAGTGTTTTGGAACAAAATTGGTCATTTTGTTGTAAGAGCTTTAAATTGTGCTTTTTTAAATGACAAATTTTCAAGAAATATTAAATTAGGTACAATAACTTGTATTCCAAAAGAAAACAAACCAAAACTATTCTTGAAAAATTGGAGGCCGATAACATTGCTTAATGTTTTATACAAACTAGCTTCCGGTAGTATTGCCAATAGGCTGAAAAATATCTTAAACACTTTAGTGTCTCGAGATCAAACTGGATTTGTCAAAGGCAGATACATCGGTGAAAATACTAGGCTTGTGTATGATATTATGAAATATTGTGAAGACAATAATACTCCAGGCTTATTAATGCTTATTGACTTTGAGAAGGCTTTTGATTCATTGTCTTTTCAATTCATTGAGAAAACACTAGCCCTTTTCGGTTTTGGTGATATGTTTAAAAAATGGATTAATTTGTTTTTACACGACACAGATGTCTGTGTACAAATAAATGGTTTTTTATCAAATTTCTTCAGTGTAAAAAGAGGCTGTAGACAAGGGGATCCTATTTCGCCGTATATATTTATTCTATGTGCTGAAATTTTATCCATGAAAATAAAACATTGCAAAAATATAAAAGGAATTAAGATCAAGGATAACGAATATTTGATATCACAATTTGCAGATGACACTTCATTACTACTAGATGGATCTGAAAACACAATAAAAAGCGTTCTAGAAACTCTCAATAATTTTGCATTGATATCGGGATTGAAAGTGAATTTTGACAAAACGAAGGTAATATGGTTAGGTCCGCTAAAATATACTACAAAATCAATCAAAACTAAATGGAAACTGACTTGGGGAGAAACTAGATTCACATTACTTGGAATAATTTTCGATGTAAATTTGAAAAACATTTGCAGTTTGAACTTTGAAAATAAGATATTAAAGGTACAAAAATGCATTTCTTATTGGAAACGAAGAAAACTAACACCATTAGGAAGAATAACGGTTGTGAAATCATTGCTATTGCCGATGTTCACTCATCTATTTACAAGTTTGCCAACACCGAAATCGGATTTTATTGAAAATCTTGAAAAGAAGTTTTTGGATTTTATATGGGATGGAAAAGCAAAAATTAAAAGAAGTGTTTCAATTAAAGACTACCCGGACGGGGGTTTAAAGATAACTGATATAAAAAGCTATATAGGTAGTCTGAAAATTAAGTGGTTAAAAAACTTCATTATACGTAATAATGGCAAATGTTACAAGTTATTAGGAAGCCTGATTGATATGAATAAACGCTTAAACACAGGGAAATTGTTCTGTGAACTAATTTTAAAATAAAAAAGCAATGAATTTTGGATTGATGTATTAAAAACATACATACTGTACATAAAAAAGTTTCGCTTCGATGATCTTACTGACATTTATAATGTGCCAATATTTTATAATGAACATTTTCTTATTGGTAAGAAACCAATATTTTTTTCAACATTGTATGATAGAGGTATTAGATATGTAAAAGATATTATAGACAACGAAGGAAAGTTCGTAAGTTTAACACACTTAGAAAATATTACTGGAAGAAAAATGAATTTTCTTGATTATAATAGCTTGAAGAATGTTATCAAATATTTTATTGATAAATACGGTTTCACTATAAAAGAAGATCATGGTTCTGTTGTCGGCTTTCCAACTGTAAATTGTTACATGTATCCAATATTAACAAGAAAGGATGTGAATAAGTTTGTATATAACACTCTATCTAAAAATGATGAGGTTCCTACTAGTAAAATAAAGTGGATATCCATGTTTGAAAATAGAGATATAAACTGGAAATTTGTATACAGCTATGTGTTTAAATGTACACGGGATACGTCTATTCAATGGCTACAAACAAGAATAATGCATAGAATATTACCAACAAATTCATTGTTATTTAAAATGAAACTAGTAGAAAACAATTTATGTATTTTTTGCGGATCTCAAGAAGAAACCATAGTTCACCTATTCTGGGAATGTTGTGAAGTCAAACCAGTGCTAAATTTCATTTCAAATAAAGTGTTGCAATATGATCCTGAGATAAAAATTGACAGCATGAGTATATTGCTGGGATCATGTCAAAAAGATCACAAATTAGATGTTTTATTTTTAGAAGTAAAAAGATATATTTACCAGTGCAAAATAAAAAAGGTTAAGCCTTCTAATGAAGGAATTAAAAAATATTTACGGCTGTCATGGGAAATATATGAATCGTCCAATATTAAAAATGAAGAAAGGAATCGTTGGACATTTGTAAGATACTGCATTTCGACATAATATGTGAGGGAAAACAGAATTATTCATATTATTTGAGTACATGTATATGTATTTGAATGTTTGTATATGTATGTATTGAATGTATGTATGTATGTATGTTTATACATGTCAGATATTGTAACATGAGTAAATAAAGAGTAAAACTCTGAAGGAAAAAACAAACAAAAAAAAACTACATTTGTGAAACTACGTCTTGTGAAATCAAACCGTTTTGTTTATTTTTGTACTTAAACGAAAGTGGATGTCTCAAATTGCATGTCATGTTCGGTATTGAATATTGGAGGTCTTTGGAGAAAATATTTTTTATATTTTTATTTTACAATTTAACCCTGTCACTCAAATACACGTGCTTTCACTCATTTGCAAGCGGAGTAGACCCAGACTAGACGGCTCCTATAGGAGCCGTCTGATCAGGGTCTGCTCTGTTTGCTATTTATGTAATTCAATAGATCTGTTTCTGTACTTTCTAAAATGGCTACCACGTCCCACCTTCAATATTTCAACATAACTATTTTGCCCATATTGAATTTTGGAATAAACATAGAACAGGAAAAGGATTAAGCAAAAGCTATGTTTTGGGTGTCATGTGCTACTGACATGCCTTTTACATGCCTTGTAACTCGGCGTCTCATCAGGTTCTAAACTGTTTGTTACTGTTACTGTTGTTTTTAAACAAAAATGAAAATTGAAGCAGACGACAAAATTTTCAGACGACATAATTTGGCAGCGTAAGAGTTAAGATTGTGTGGATGAACCTTTTTACCGGATGATTAACCCTTTCCTTCATATAAACGTGTTTTAACGTATTTGCAAACAGACGATCCAGATCAGTCGGCTCCTAGAGGAGCCATCTGATCAGGGTCTGCTCTGTTTGCCAATGGAATTTTATAGATCTCACTACTGTTTCTTTAGTTCTAAAACGGTTACAATGTTCCACCTTCCAAAAATTTCAGTATAACTATTTTGTCCATAAATAGTCAGTAGGTATTTAAAGTTGTAATAAATATAGAACAGGGAAATGGTTATTTATGTAACAAATGATGAAATTATCAATTTGAATCAGGTAATTATAATAGTAATAGCATAAACACGGATTATCACTATGCTCAATCTGATCTGGGTCTACTCTGGTTGCAAGGACGTTCAATGGCGTGTCTTTGACGTACATGTAAAGGGTTAATGCAATCTAAAGGTTATACAGAAACATCATCTACCGGCTTTCCCTTTTCTCTTTTCTTCCTGTTTTTATTGATGTTTTATCTTGCTTTGCTTGCTAAAATGAATGGTATCGTATAATATGCATATTTGTCTAGTTAACCCATTACCTCATAGGCTATTTTAGATACCTCTTTGAATAAGTCTACCTAAAAGGAGCATTAACTAGAGAAAAAGATTATTTTTAGATTTTTTTAGCTTGAAACCACTGTGATAAATAGAGCATTTGCTCCTGTAGGAGCAAATGCTTTATTTATCACTATGGTTTCACAAAGTGACTTTTACAGAGTCGTCAAAAGTCGTCAATATGAGGGAATGGGTTAGCATCGTACTTAATAAATATTCGTGTAAGAAACAATTACGTCGTAAAACGTCCCATAAATATTAATAAAATTACTAATTGTAGTGATACATGCATACAGGAAAGTATTGCAATGGCAGAACTGTGGAATCCGATCTACATTAACCCATAAACAATCAGAGCACGTGAGCCGTCTGATCTCGGTCTACGCTGTTAGCAACGACGTAAAAGGTGTATAGTATGGGGAGGCTGAACTTTAGAATTACTTCAGAATCAAGGTCTGGGGTTATGAAACTTCTGAGTTCGAGCTAATTCTCAATTCGATTGAGCTTGCTCAAACTCTGACCTATCATCTGCTTAAGAATGATATTCAGACTCATGCCATAAGTGTATATCTCTGGGCAAGGACTGTAAATAAATGCTGAGAAATTGTTCGCATCTGTCCTTCGTTATGTCGTATAAAACGTCTGGCAGATAATTTCAGCTATAAACACCGCTTTATCAAGTGACAATAATGATGATGCTCAATAAAGATACACAGATGTTACAGATGCACAACTGTTACAGCTAATAATGAGTTAAATGACTATTAAAATGGCAATCTATACGATGAATGCAAATTTGCAATTAACCCTTTCCCTGTTCTAAATCTATTCCAAAATTCTGTACTTACCGTATAATCATGTACAAAATAGTTATAATGAAATACGGAAGGTAGAACATTGTAGCCATTAGATAAACTAAAGAAACATATCTATCAAGTTCCATTAACAAACAGAGCAGACCCTGGGTCTTTGCTGTTTGCAAACGAATGAAAAGGCATGCATATTAAGGAATTGGTTAACGTGATAAAGTGTACAGTGAATGCAAATGTGCAATGAATCACAAACCACGGTGTTGGTTATTCTCCGTTATTTTTTTTTGTATTGTCAATGTGATTTTATATAAAAAAAATGCCCCATTGATACAAAAACATAAATACTTGAACTGCTCTGATCTAATATTTCGACCACTAAGGGCCTTTTTAAAAGATTATCATGTCAATTCTCTTTGATTTTATGGCTAAATGCATGTAACAAAAATGTGACGTGTATTTTGACATGATAATCTTTAAAAAAGGCCCTTAGTGGTCGAAATATTAGATCAGAGCAGATCAAGTATTTATGTATTATATTAATTCCCTATTTTGGAATATTTTCTTCATTGTGATATAAAAACAACAACCGATTTCGTCGATACTTTGTTCCCATTTTGCCAAACTTTTGATTTAATACCTCTGCAAATTAAGCCTAATATCCGAATTTTCTTGTTCACGTGTCAAAGTTACCTGTATTTTCTATACTGCAGGAAAAATTAACAGAACAGAACATATCTTTATTGAAGACTTATAAATACAAAAGTACGTCGTCTTGTTTACATATACAGTAAACACCCTCCAATGCGACCACCAAATAGAGGTATACGTCCGGGTCTTAAATGCAGGTGATAGCTTAATGCAGGACGAATGTTATGCAGAAAGCTCCGTCCTGCATTAAGCAACCACCTGCTTTCAAAAACATCTATTTTCACTCACAAAGTCCTCGCAATAGAGGGATTTTACTGTAATGCATACATTTATCGTAATCACATGCACGCACAGAGCAACTTACATGTATATCTAAATATAGCAGATATAAACAAAAACATATAAATGCATAATCAGCGAGTATACTGAGGATGAAAAATACTGTAAATTTACTGGGAGTTTAAAATTGTGTTTCTTAAAGTCCGGAAAAAATGAAGTAAAAGATATGTAAATGCAACGCAGAACTTAATTTGATAAAAAGAATGACCATCATAAATGAATTTTGTTTACACAAATCATAATCTGATACATGTACATAATTAGTCCAACGATGTCGGATCAGAATCCAAACTGTTTGTCATTCCCAAAAGAAAACTCGCTCATTTATATTCGACGTGACTTTTCATTCTCAGTGTTGTTATACCTTCTGATCCTTCGAGATCATGAATTTCAGTACTTCTTGTTCTGAGAATTGAATACCGCTTAAGCCGTGCTAGGGAGCGTGAACAGTGTTGCACTTTCAATTACTGTTCATGAACAGACTCAATAAAACCGAGTCTGCAATTTTCTATTTTTGTGTTGCAATTTTTGCTCTCGGGGGATCACCTCCTTTCAGAATTTATTTTCCATGATAAACTCGGAAATTATACGTTTCCTCTTTTTCTGTATTGATTTATTACTGTCCTGCTCGATTCAATTAGACAGAGCCTCTTGTTGTATTAATATTTATATATCCTCGCTTGTTTACCTCTAACGTTTATTTTCAAATCATTTTCATTTTGGCAGACATCGTTATGCATGTTGTGGAGTTGTCTGGAGGGGGAATTTTATTTACATTTTGACTTTGGTGAAAGTGGGATAAGGACGAGGTTGGGTACCCGTAAACCAGGTTTAAGTCCCTCAGTAGCTTATTTTGGTTGCTGGCCGTTCCAAGGCGGTACTCCTGCTTTCAGCCTACGGTCAATTTTGTTGTTTAATATGCTTAATGTTTAATGTTTTTCGTCTTGATATGCGTCCCGTTATGTTTTGTCTTGTGGCTTTACCGTTTCTTGTTTGATGGTGTTTGGTGCGGTGTCATTTCGTGTGTGGCTCTCCCTGTTTGACTATTTTTCCATATGTGAACTAAGAGAAATAACGTGAATTTGAAATTTGAAACAATTAAGTGTCTAATTGGCTGATACTTATCATAAAACCGTTAGATGTAATTAACTGACTGACTAGAAATGACTTTATCCTGATTGTAATTACAAAATAAAAAAAATATTAGAGTTGTTTACTGTTACAGAAATCATTATTATCTTTATTAAAGTATCATCATGGTAAGAGCAAATATACACATACGTACAAATGTAATTTACATCTACATAAATGACAGTGAACCATGCCATTCAAATATATTCAGGATGTACACATAATATATTTCCCTTGTTATATTAGCACAGATAAAATATATACCATCTCTATTAATCCTTCATCTACAAACACCCTGCATATATATGTATATACATATTATAAGTACAGTATTGCACCTGAAAAAATTGCTTTAAAAATCGGCAAAAGCGCCTCACATCCCCTTAAGAAATGTTCCCAAAAGTATTTACATGTATTACCTCAAATTAGGTTTTGGGATAAACTGATTAATACAAACTAAATTTAATGTACATATTTATCACATATATTGACATTATCATTCCCGCACCTGAATGGTGTTACATGTAATAATTATCAGTTTTCATCAGTTTTCAGTTTTATTGGCAAATCAGCAATACATATTGCCTTTGACCATTTACAACAATACATGCGAAATATGGCATATACGAACAGTATTAACAAAATAACAAAGAATTGCAAAGCAGCAAGAGTATCCAGGGTAGTTTTACGGAAATGCATGCACTCCTTGATATATTTACCTGTATTTTTTTTTCCTGTTTGTCGTTGGCATAAAAGCGTTAAATGTGTTAACAGAAGGCCAATGAACGTTACCAAAATATTTTCTACGAATTTCTGTGTATTTGGGACAACACAGCAGGAAATGATACTAATTTTCAACAATATTATGATTACAAAGTTTACAGAATCTGTTTTCTCTTAATGTTCCACTAAAACGTCCAGATTCAATCTCAAGAGTATGAGAGCTTAATCTAAAATGAGAAAATATTTTGCGCAGCTCATCATTCGTAATTATATTTAGATATTCTTCGAAGCAAACACCGTTTTTAAATCTACAATACGTACTTAATTTGGTCATCTAGTTAATTGAATCATTCCGATCTTGAATAAACTGGTCTCTTAGACGCATCTTTATTAATGGTACATAATAAGTATCAGCATCAAAATTTAACTGTACATTAGTAAGTCCAAGATGATCAATAATAGAATTAATCCTCTTGCCCAGCAAGTACTCTTTACATTATTGCACTGATCAATAAAAACTTCGTACATCGGTGAACCAATTTTACTTCTTATCTTACACCAGAACTTAAGTGCCCGTTCTTTGCATAAAAGCGTCAATGGGAACCTTCCTAATTCACCATACACGGCTGAGTTAGGTGTTTGTTTTTTAACACCAAGTACATATTTACAGAATTTTAGGTGCAACTTATCAACTTATTTCAAATTATAAACACCCCAAACCTCAGCCCCGTATAATAAAATTGGAACAACCAAACTATCGAACAGCGCAAGTTTTGTCTTGACATCAAAATGAATTTTGTCAAAAAGATATAAAAGACTTGAATAGGCCTTTAGAGCCTGATCATGCAAACACTTTACAGCATTCGTGAAAGTTCCAACGTGATTAAATGTGATGCCTAAATATGTAAATTTGTTTACTATTTCTACTTGTACTCCATTTATGTAAAACTCAATATTATGATTACTTCTACGTGTTTCGAATATTATAACCTTTGTTTTTGAGACATATATTGTTAGACCCCATTTAACAGAGTATTGGTAAATGTTAGCATGTAATAATTATCGAAGTATAACGTTGGTCAGTTGTTTATCTAAACTGTTCACCTCAGTTCTGAACAAAAGATTAGCTTCTTGGATTGAAGAAAATAACGCATTTAGCGATGCTCAGTTTGGATTCCAAAAGAGTAGGTCAACTATAGATGCAATTTTTGTTTTAAGTGCGGTTATTCAGAAAATTGTAAAGGATAAAAGAAGACTTTACTGTGTATTTGTAGATCTTAAAAAGCATTTGATTTTGTTTATTTAAATGGTTTGTGGTTTAAATTACATACATTGGGTATTAATGGTAAAATGCTGAGGATTATTAGGAGCATATATAATAATGTCAAAACTTATATTAGAGGATGTAACTCTTAATCTGACTTTTTCGAATGCGCGATTGGCTTGAAACAAGGGGAGATGATTTTACCGATAATGTTTTCTCTTTTCATTGAAGATTAGATAACAGCCCCGAAGATCTGCAGAACATCTTAAATTTACTGTGAACTTTTTGCGATAAATGGAAATTAGAGGTCAATACTAACAAGACGAAAATAATGGTGTTAAAAAACGAGGTGACATTTTTCCAGGTGAGGCTTCGCAAGTCTACTTCCACCAATTGGGTGTATGGAGAACTTAGAAAGATACCCCGTATATGTATCAAGCTTTGTAAGAATTGTTAAATATTGGTGTAAAATTGTCAGCTCAGAAAATATATTGATCAACACATTGTATACTTTGCTTTTTAAATTATTGTGAAAATGGTATTGTAAACTGGGCTTGTAATATCAAATATTTGCTTAAAGTTTATGGATTTGCATATGTGTGGTAAAACGTATATAAGTTTGTATTACTATAGACGTCCGAGTGTATTTAAATTTACTGAACTGATGAACTGCACACAGCACTCAAATATGAAAAGGTGATTTACTCATGTTAACAAGTCCGACTCCTAATAATTAAGGTTCATATTCATTAATTTGTTTCAGGTGTGCATGTTTAACATCAAAATATGGCCACGTGGTACTTGTTTATATATTATGTATATATGTATGACTAGAAACTGCATCACTTTATGTCAATATATTCTATTCTATTCTATAAAAGAAGTTCGCATGTATTTATAGAAATGACGTCAAGATTAACATTGTGTCCACTACTGCTGCAAATAGGGCAGACCTTAATCAAACGAGTGTTTTTTTCTCAAGATGCGGTTCATAGAATAGTTTATTTCCTTCATACAAACGTGTCTCAACACATTTGCTAACATAGTACCGGTAGACCCAGAATAGATGGCTCCTACATGAGCCGTCTGATCAGGGTCTGCTCTGTATGCTAGTGGGACTCGAAACATTTGTAAATCTACTGTCTAAAATGGATACAGTGTTCCGCCCACCATATTTCACTTTAACATTTTGCCCCTGACTATACCAGAAGACATTGAAACCTAGAATAAATATAGAGCTGGGAAAGGGTTAAACCTTGAGCATATAATATCACATGAAGTGCATAAAAAAGCTATTCTTTCAAACATCTGGCATCTTTAAGCAATACATTACCAAAACCTTTTAGGAATATCTACTAACGATATAAATTAGAGTATCTGTACTTTAAAATTAAGTCACAGGTATTGGCAACTAAACGTACCAATGAATCAGTGAAGAATAAAAACACCAGCTTGTCATCGTCTGACAAATTAACAAAATTGGGACAGAGTCCCGCAATTTTACGTAACAGTGGGGCAACAGGGGACTAATTCGCGGGTCTAGATGGTCTAAAAAGTAAAAACAAATGATTGGGTCGATTTAGTGTTATACTGTTTATAATATAACTCTAAATCGACCCAATCATTTCTTTTTACTTTTTAGACCATCTAGACCCACGAAATCCATCCAATATTCCCTATGACCGCTGCATTGGGGGTATACTTGCCTATTCCAAGAAAGAATCTCATTGCACGATTATGAATAACATAAATACATGAAAATGTTTTAGTTCCCCAAATTGCGGCCCCATAACCTATCACTGGCCATACTAAGGAGTCATACAGTTTCGTATAAATAAAAAAAATACAGTATCTATAGCTTATACAAAACCTTTTTTGTTGTCAGATACACTATCTGGTATAAACTTATAAAATTAGGGGTACGTGGGAATATATTAAATATTGTTAAATCAATGTATGTAAATTTCAAAACTATATGTAAGGTAAAACATAACACTCAGTTAAGTGATAGCTTTGTTATCACAATGGGTGCAGATAGAAACTATATAACATATGTATATAATATGATGTCAAACAGGTCTAATTTTTGACCTTTGGAAATTTTACTAGATCGGATCTAAATTTAAAAACAGCTTTCAATGCCTGACCAAACAATGCTTCAGCTGTAGCATTAAAAGAACCCAAACTGTAAATATAACCCCCAGATATTTAAAATGACGTATAAGTAAAATTGATATTATTTCTTAAACTCACACCTATTCTAAAGATCATAATTGGTTTTTTTTTGGATGTTTACCTTTTGTCACGATACTCTTCAAGTAAGTCTAAGTCATTTTTATAGGTTGTGTCCGATCACAGTATACTCAGATAAGTTGTGTCTGATCACAGTAGACCCATGTAAGTTGTGTCTGATCACAGTAGACCCAGGTAAGTTGTGTCTGGTCACAGTAGACACAGTTAAGTTGTGTCTGATCAGAGTTTGCTCTGTTGCTTATGACAAAATATCAATATGATTCTGAAGTTTCTGTCCATCAAATATTTCCTTGTGAATGTGTAATTATAAATAATACGTACACGGAAAATCACGCATCAAATTATTTTGAACTTGATATTTATGAGGTAAAGGGTTAACGAAACAAGGACCACAAACAGGTCCTTCTCTGTTAGAATCCCCCGTGACGTAACGTCCATTAGCCCTTCAGGACAGATACGGAACAATTATGTGTAATGTAATATAAAAAAATAAAGTGCTGGCTTACAGTGGCACCTGGGTATCTTTAACCCATTCCCTCAAATGCTATTTTTAGATCCTACCTCTTTGAATATATCTACCGAAAAGCAGCATTAACTAGAGGAAATGATGTATTATAATTGTGTAGTGTTGAAACCATTGTGATAAATAGAGCATTTGCTCATATGGAGCAAATGCTCTATTTATCACAACGGTTTCAAAAAGTGACTATTATAGATACGCTAAAAGGCGTCAGTATGAGGGGATGGTTTAAAAGCAGACAGCAGCTTAATACAGACAGAAATGAATGACAAAACTATTACAGGAACCAGAGCTATAGATAAAGATACATATCCAGATATCAAAATCGGCATTTCTCTACCAAACCCTAGTCTCTCCGAGACGAGTCCAAAGTGAGGCCACAGTATAGAATATGGTGGAGAAATAAAGGAGCTACTCTTGAAAATGTTTAAATTTGCGCATTTTATCTAAACCTCTGCAGGAGCTCTCTGCTTCACCTACCGCCTGCATCTGAGACTAAGAATGCTGAGCTCGAGGTCATAAAATATCCTGTTTGAGCCTGTTTTCAAAATAAACATCTTATTGGCCAGATTTTGAGCATATTCAAAATCTGACCAATCACATATTTGCAAATGAACGCGGACTCACATTCAGAAGTTTAACCCTTTCGGCGTCAATTTTCTAATTGTCGTCTGCAAACCAATTTTGTTTAACCATTCGATAAAATAAGGAAATGAGACAAATAAATACGCATTTCAAAGGAATAAAGCACCGATATAGAAGTAGAATTTGAGACAAAATGTGAAGTCCCTGATCAGACGCCGCCTTGAAAAGGCGGCGTCTGATCTGGGACTGCACTATTTTTGCGACATTGGCAGTGTAAGGGTTAAACATTGGGGTCCTAATCTGGTGCTTCTCTTTCCTAGCATTGATGTCATTTCGAATTAAATAGAGAACGTAACCGCGCTATTTCACCGGCCATATTAGGTCAGTAGCGATCGGGAGGTCGCGGGTTCAAACTCTGACCACGACATACCAAAATTGTTGACACTGGGCACAGCAGCTCCATTGCTCAAGGTCAGTATAATAAAGCGAATTCCACGAACATGACAAATCGGCCCGTTATCAGTTTATAATAATTGTGTTATCATTTTATGTGTCTTTAGAATGCTATCACAGTAATATCAGGCTTAAACACGCACGCACGCACGCACGCACGCACGCACACCCTCCCCCCCCCCCCACACACACAACCACACACACACACATATTTTAACAAGTGGGATTTAGAGTCTCATAATCTCAGTAAAGATGTACATTGTTTTACATATGGTATTTCTGAAGAACAACAAAACAGAAGCTCACTTTCGTATTTGCAATAGACACACTTTGTTTGCAGAAGACAATTATTTAGAATTTAAATAGTTTAAACTACTGACCGACCGAATTTAAATTGTTCACAGTCCGACATGCAAACAGCTTGATTTCTCATGATAAAATTGTTTCTTTGCAATGAAACAATCAGTAATCTGCTTTGCTCATTCATTAACGTCCTTTCTGGTTCTTCTATATGTCATCGGCAGAGTGAATGCCAATATGGCTCCAAGCACAGATAGAATGCTTAGTATATGGTAAGTCCAGTAATATGTCCCGGAACTGTCACGCAAGGAACCTGTTGGAGAAATTAGAGGATAAATATTGAAAAGGAAATGTTATAGTCATTTAAAACATTTTCAAAAATAACTTCTTATTTTTTCGACCAAACCCTATGTTGTAACTACTCGTTAGAATCGCCTCGAAAAGTGGTCACAAGAGAAAAGACGATTTAAGTATTTGAATATGACCCTTTATATAATTATGTAGCTCTGTTCTGGAGTATCAAAATCTTTACAACTAGCCAAAATCGTTATAGAAAATAGTAATGTGGGAAACTCCTTTGAGAGTTTTCTGCATTCCTTTGTGTTGCATTAACACTTTCTCTCTTATGAACGCCTTTTCACGCATTTGCAAACAGGATAGACCCAGATCATGCTGCTACTGTAGCAGTCATCTGATCAGGATCTGCTCTGTTTGTGTGTGGGCTAATATAGATCTGATTCTACATCTTCCTGTCAGGGTAAACATTGCATTTATTCATATGGCATGAAATCAGTTAATAAATATGCATGATATCTTTACTGAACAGGTAAAGGGTTAAGCTACCCTTTGCTTCACTGATACAAAATAAGGCTTATTATGAGGAATCGTTGTGATACGTTCTACTGGGCACATGCGGTTATTCTATATACGTACAATTCGTGTGGCTGGAACCTGGGATTTATAAACATGGTTTGGCGTAAAACATGGCGGCCATAAAAAGTCTCCCCGTACTTCATTCTCAGTGTTGTTATTATTTCTAGTCCTTCGGGATCATTAGTTTTGATGTTATTAGTTTTGAAAATTGAATACTGCTTTAACCGGTGCTATGGGGCGTGAGTAGTGTTGCACTTTTAATTGCTACTCATGAACAGACTCAATAAAACCGAGTCTGCAATTTTCTCTTTTTGCATTTTTACTTTTGCTTTCGAAGGATCACCCACTTTCAGAATATATTGGCATGGATCCACTATAATATATTAGTTGATTTAATTGACAACAAATGGTCTAAATACAATTTGAACTTGTATACGAAATAATGACAGTATCTTACCAGTAAGAGGGAACAATACAGCCGCTGAGCCACCTTGGAACAGGGTAGTGAAACCAAGGGAGTTTTTGAATTTGGACACCCCAATATGCTCTATGAGGATGACAGCGTAGAGAGCAATATATACACCGGTAATAGAGGCTGTAAATGAAAAAGTAGTAAAGTCAAGCAGGAAAAGCCAGACACAAAACGCAACCATCACCAAAACACCTACAGAAAGCAATTTATATAGCAATTTATACTCATACACACACATACAGTAGAAAGTCACATACAAGACGCAATCACCACAAACACATCGATAGACAGCATGTCACACACACACACAACCAAATACACCAAACACACGAGAATAACACAGAAAACACCAACAACACACAAGCACCAGAGACAAACATGAACAAAACACAAGCACAAAGACACAAGACAAACAACAGTAAGGGTGACAGACAGAGAACCGCCATGGCACGGTCAGTGGCAAAATCTCCACTGGGGCTTTAAACCGGTTTACGGAAGTCCTAACCTCACACTTATCTCAAAGCCACCCTAGCTAAACAAACATTGTAAATAAATGTACCCCCGCCGGACTTCCCCACAATATAGAAGACAGCAATCACAGTACAAAATGTAAAACATAGCATAACAACTGTGAAAGTCCGTCAAATATGTACTCAATGATTTTGCTGAAGACAGATTAACTGCAGGGAAGCCATTATATTAAGGGCACGACAGAGAAAAGGTAATACATGAGTCTGGTAAGCTCATCCCATTTCTGGGTTTAAGAGTATACCATCATAGAGTACTACCCTCGGCCTGTCATCGTGCATGCAAAGAGGAAAGCGTAGCGACCGACTGTAAAGGGGTCGATAACCAAACATGCAGTGTGTTGCAATATAATAGAGTCATAACTTTTCTTCCTAAAAGTTTTTATGCGTTTAATAAACAAATCGTGAAAATGGATATGACCCCGAATTTTGTAGATAACATCACCATAGAAATCTGGATGAGAAATACCTTGTTGCAGTAACGTCTGTAAATTGCAGTTATATTTACTAATGAGTGGTAAATTTCGATAATAGAATTTTGAAAAAGCTTTCCGAATTTTATATCTGTAGCCTTGCGTAAGACGTTTATGAGTTATAACTAAATTACGACTATTAAAATCTACTAGCAATGAACAGGCTCGGGCAAAGCGAATAAGTTGAGAAATGTAAACCCCATAAGATGTAGACCGGGGAACATCTCCATCTAGAGAAGGATGATTAACAATTTTGAAATCGAAATCTTCCCTTTTATCGTATATTTTAGACGAAACTTTATCATTAGTGATTGAAAGATTCAAATCTAAAAAGGAAGCCTGAATGTCAGATCGGTTCGCTTTGTTTAAAGTAAGTTCTTTTGGGTAAAAAGAAGAAACCATATTTTCAAAATAAGGATTATCCAAATTCAAAATATCGTCTAAATACCTAGACGTTTTATTAAAAGCACTAACAATGTCAGATTGTGTATCAAGTTTTAAACTAAGCATGAAATTCCTCGCATAGCAATATAAAAACAAATCTGCAACAAGAGGGGCACAATTTGTTCCCATAGGTATACCAACATCTTGACGATATACGGTATCCCCATTGCGCACAAATATGTTATCTAAAAGAAATGTTAAAGAACTACAAACATCAAGGCAAGTACCACATTGTGCAATTTTCAACTTCAGAATTCGAAAAGAATGAACGTTGAACATTACAAGGTAGGAACATTTTATTTTCTCTGGCAAAGGTTTTTTCTATCAATTTAATCAGTTTATCCTTTATAAGATTGTGAGGTAGTGTAGTATAGAGTGTAGAGAAATCGTAAGAGCTCAATCAAGAAATGTTGTACTGTTCATTTTCAAGTTTAGTTAAAATATCATTTGAATTTTTATGGACAAAAAACCCCATTAATACCAGAATTGTCATATATTTTATCACAGTAACGTTTAACATGTTCTTTGATAGTAGTAAGACACGACGTTAAAGTTTAGATAGTTTAGTATCTAAGTGAACAACGTCGACAATTTCTACAGGATAAGGTAAGTTCCTGCAAGAGAGGCTGTTAGTAAACAACGAGGAAGAATGTTTACAGTCCATGTATAAGCTCCTGCAGGAGAGGCTGTAAGTAAACAACGAGGAAGAATGTTTACAGTCCATGTATAAGCTCCTGCAAGAGAGGCTGTTAGTAAACAGCGTGGAATAATGTTTATAGTATAAGCTCCAGCAGGAGAGGCTGTAAGTAAACAACGAGGAAGAATGTTTACAGTCCATGTATAAGCTCCTGCAAGAGAGGCTGTTAGTAAACAGCGTGGAATAATGTTTATAGTATAAGCTCCAGCAGGAGAGGCTGTAAGTAAACAACGAGGAAGAATGTTTACAGTCGATGTATAAGCTCCTGCAGGAGAGGCTGTAAGTAAACAGCGTGGAATAATGTTTATAGTATAAGCTCCTGCAGGAGAGGCTGTAAGTAAACAACGAGGAAGAATGTTTACAGTCCATGTATAAGCTCCTGCAGGAGAGGCTGTAAGTAAACAACGTGGAAGAATGTTTACAGTATTATCTCCTGCGTGAGAGGCTGTAAGGGAACACCGTGGACAATGTTTACAGTATAAGCTCCTGCAAGAGTTGCTGCAAGTAAACAACGTGGACGAATGTGTACAGTATTACCGGTCAGAGTTTTCACATTATAAGCGCCCACAAGAGAGGCTGTAGGCAAGTGGACATATTGTAAGTAAACAACGGGGAAGAGTGTTTATGGTATAAGCACCCGTGTAAATATGTTACTTGGTAGAGCCTTTATAGTATACACAAGTCCAGAGAGGCTGTAAGTAAACTGCAAAGAGTGTACGAGGGCCATTTGAAAAGTAGTGGAAACAGTCCAGTATTTTAACCATTTGCACGTGTAGTCACAAGTACATGCATGGCATATCCATGGAAACAGTATTGATTTTTCTGTCCAATCGACCAGAAATGGCACTACATTCATATCAAAAGCAAATTTTATTTGCAGTTGAAATATATTTAGTAGATTATATTGGCTGGAAAAATTGCTGAATCTAGCTGCAATGTTCGGGAACAACAGAGGACGTATAGTAAGATACGCGGACTGCTTTGCATCAACGTATCAGAAATTAAAGCTGACTTGGACAACTTGTATGGGAGTATTGCACTTCAATACCGTACTATTTCTCGATTGGTATCTCTGTTTAAAGACTGAACAATCAGCACGAAAGATGAGGCTCGTCCTGGGCGCCTTCTGACTGATGTGTATGAAAAAGACACACATGCTTTGAACGCAATAATCAGGAAAGATGCAAGATGCACATTCGAGCAGATAGGGGCTTAATTCGTCAGCGGTTTTCCTGATTTTAGAAAAAAAGTTCAACTTGCGTAAGGTTTATGTCCGCTGGATACCGCATCAACGTCTGAGTAAAAGAGGTAAGTGTTCATCGAATATAAAAACAAGGACCATAGACGTATCAGAGAAATTGTAACAGGTGATTTGACGTGGTTGTACTTGATGATAATGGAATTAATAAAATGTTGGTAGGTGAAAAAAATGACAAGCCGATTATTGCTCGGCGGAGCAGAAGCGTCAGACGGGTTATGTATGCCATGTTCTTTGACTCAGATCGAATTTTGGCTCAAGTCCCTGTCCGTAGTAGTGTTACTGGTACATTTTACAAAGAAATATTCTCTCCGCTGTTCTCAACCACCATACAGTTAAACCCCCAAGGTCTGGCGAGCGTGGCATCAAGCTGCTACATGATACCGCACCGGCCCATCGTTCAGCCGTAGTACAGGAATGCCTCAAGGAGAATCACATAGAGGTTTTACCACATAAAGCCCTGCTCTCTCCCCTTGATATTTTACATCATGCTTTAGGCGGCGCCATTTTGAAACGAGCAGCGAATTTGGGAGCGCTCTATATCAGCGTATAAACAGTATACCTAATTTAACCTAAAAAGCGCTTTCAAAGTGCATTTTCTGAGTAACTTTGCGCCTGAGTATTTTTGAGCGAAGTATGGGAAAACCACCACTGTTGCCTCGACTTTTTAACGCTCCTCGTATTTATACTGAACTAGCATTTGAACGGAAAAGGTAGTTTGCATATTGTCGACATTGTCAACATGCTTGACGTGTACAGGCCGCGCAGAGAGTTAAGGTCAGCAAGAGGATCATTGTCGTTGGTTGTGCCAAAAAGTCGTATGGTAAAATACGGCGAGAGAAGTTTCATGCATGCAGCTCCAAAATTTTGGAATGTTTTACCGTCAGGCATTAGAGATGCAAGGTCACTGGCATGTTTCAAAAGGTGTCTGAAAACGCATTTTTTCAACATGTATTACTAGGATAGTTTAGGAAACGATATGTTGCATATCTTTCACCAGATAGACAATCATGCGGTTCCACCCGGTAAGTGATTTCATATCTACTGTATATCTAAGCCAAGTTCCAGTCGCTGGTGACGGCATTCTGTATTGATGATTACTTTTGTGATAATTGTACTCGATTCAATCCAATCCAGGGTTGGGGATTGCAATTAGTGAGAATAACATCTCTCATGTTGGTAAGGGAAAATTTCATTCCCTATTGTCGACTGTTGAGAGCAACATGTTTTCATGTTAGAGTAGGACCTTGATCCCAATTCTCTGGTTGTGAGTGGTCTTTCCGACCAACTTTGGATTGTGACTTGGAAGGCTTTATTGTTTTCAGATATTGCCATTGTTTGAACTGAACACCTATTGTCACTGTATGGTACTCTTCACTTGGTTTACTGTATGCACCATTTCGTAATTATATTTTCTCTGTTTAGTGTATATAATGGCTAGAGTGGTATTTGGGTTGGTTTAATTGGCCGCCCATTGCAAACTATTTTAGAGGGAGGGGAGATTCTAGTTAGTTGGGCTTATTAATTATTTCTCATAGGTATGTCGTTGCTATACAAGCAAGGGGTGTGGTGTCCGAAGGGTTGCCCTATCAAATACCAAGGGAGTTCAGTTATCTAACAGAGCATCCACAATATTGGTATCTCGGGCATCTTGTTTGCATTGCGACCCGGCCATAACTAGCGTTAGGGATTCCATTTAAGTTAACCTGAGTTCCCCATTTTGGCTTATCGGGGAACTGGACTATTTCATTTACCAATTTCCTCCTCATAATTAAATATGGGAGGAATGTAGTTAAACTAGGTTTGACTGTGACTGGCCTCGTTCCTTTCTGGGGCGAATGTCTATTGCCCATGCGCATGCGTCAAGGAGGCTCAAGGGAATAAACACATATTTTACCAATCTAATTTTACTGTACAATCATGCGGTTCCTTCCGGTTAGTTATTTCATATTTATTGTATATCTATTGCACATCTTTCATTAACCGGATAGACAAGCATGCGGTTCCATTAAGGTTAGTGATTTCATATCTATTGTATATCTTTTGTATATCTTTCATTGACCGGATAGGCAATCGTGTGGTTTCTTCCGGCTAGTGATTTCATATATGTTGTATTTCTATTGTATATCTTTCATTGTCTGGATAGATAATCATGCGGTTCATTCCGGTTAGTGACTTCATCCATGTGAAGCGCTTTTGAACGCACATATCCTGTGTTGTATGTTGTATAATAATACTAATATGCACTGGTACATTGATGGTAAATATGATACGTCGTACCCACATTTAATTACTCCAGTTATAAAGATGCACAGCTTGATCAGGCGCTTAGTTATCAATGAATAAGTAATTAAAACAAGCAGGAAAAGACACACACATAACGCAACCACCACCACCACACCGGCATAAAGCAAGCAACACATACACACAACCATACACACGCGCGCGCACACACACGCACACATACGCACACAAACAGACGAGACGAAAACATGAAACACGAACAAACGCACAAGCACAAAGACACCCAACACACATAACAGCAAGGGTGACAAAGAGAGTACCGCCTTCGAACAGTCAGTGACAAAGCCACCAATGCGGGTTTAACCCAGTTCAAGGGCGTCCTAACCTCACACTTATCTCAAAGTCATCATAGCTAACAAATGGTATAAATAAAGGTATCCCCGCCATACTTCCCCACACCATAGAAGACGGTAATAACGGCAAAATGTCGATTCCGGTTACGATAATGACTTTCAGAATATATGTACTTCACAACAGTAGGTGTTAAGTGTTTGTGTGGCGGCCGTAAAAAGTCGCCCAATACTTCATTCTCAGTGTTGTTATATTTTCTGGTCCTTCGGGATCATTAGTTTTGATGTTAATAGTTTTGAAAATTGAACACTGCTTAAACCGGTGCAAGGGTGTGTGAGTGGTGCTGCACATTTAATTACTACTCATGAACAGACTAAATAAAACCGAGTCTGCAATTTTCTTTTGTCGCATTGCTACTTTTAGTCTACCAATATTTTGACAGATTCTGACCCCTGATGGCATCGCGTGTTTACGGTTTACACCCACCTCATTTGTATTAAGTGAAGGTACCTTAAGAATTCTAGGGGGATGTAAAGTTGTAAAGCGCGAATTAAGGTCATAAATAGGGTCAAAGGTCAACGAGTGCAGCTTTTGGTACATCGACGCTTTGATTCAATTTTAGTATGCAGTATTGTTTTTAAAAATGAACGTTTTGGTTGGAAATCAGTTAACAAATGTTTGCAAATGCTAATTATGATCAAATAAAGGCCACTTTGTTTCCGATAACCCTTTTCAAGGGAATAACTCTTGAAATAGACATTTTTTGGTTATTTCTTATTTGCTTTTTGCAAAAAAAGTGAAATAAATGGTATTGTTTTACATTAACACCATTTACATACAGCGTCAATTCAAGTTCATTACCTAAATATACAGATTATGCATATATACAGTCAACACCCTTTAAGTGGAACTAGTATCATTATCAAATTCAAGGGCGGTTACTCTGTATATGACATAATTGTTATAATTAATTGATATACATGTATTTCTATGCAGTAATGGAAAATTGACCTTTGTCATATTTATACTAGAGCTATTACTGAAGATTATGAGTATAGCCCCGCTTGGAGCTTGTCACAAGTATCAGGGGCGATAACTCTGCAGCCCTAGGTCCGGTCAAACCTACAGCTGTGTCATGCACGTCTGCTCATCAAGGTGAAAACACATGTGGTGTTTGAAGCTGATCGAAGTGGAAGTAGTTCCGTTCGTGTGTCATTCCATCTGTCCGTCTCACCGGCTGTCCGATCTACATTGCTTTCAGCTCGACCTCTTGCTTATACCATGGAAGGCAGAGAAAATCGGACAGACAGACGGGCGGACAGAAAGACAGACAGACCGACGGACGGACCAACAAGCTTACTCCTATATACCCCTCTCAAACTTAGTTTGCGTGGGTTTAATAATATTTTCATATTGTATACATCAGTCACAAAAATGCGGAATTTGAAAACTCGTTTGGACAAGCAGATATAATAACTTGGCATATAAAAGTACATGTAAGAGTCATGTATGTTGGCATATAATATCATTAATCAGTTTATGTCATTGGATTTGCACAGTTTGTGGCTTCAGAGCCACGCGCATACATGCATACTTGTTGGCTTTTGTAACAAGCACATCTTGCCGAGCTGCACTTAGTCTTACAGCTGCAAGACACAAACTGTATGCAAGCCAATGGGACAGGGGGCTTCCTGATAAAAACTGGAGTCACACTGTGTCATGTTCATCTATCGAACTGCAGCCATACAGGTGGCACAGGTATTTTTCAATGTATTGTATAGCTCCGCCATGTCCGATAGATTCCAGCAGTGTCGGGGTTTCCACAAATTGCATCCACCACGACCTCTTGCTGATACTATGAAAGGCAGAGGTCATGTCGCAGCTAGGTAAGGGCATGGAAACCCAACACATTTTGACGAATCCTTTTGCCAACCCTGTCACATATTGTGTGTACAGGATAGCAACGCCTTTGCTTTTTTGCTGTTCCAGGCACATCACAATGTTGTCAATATGATAAAGCATCAATCGGCTTCTTCGTGGTCAACAGACAAGTGGTCTGTATTAAATTTGCTTGACTGCATGTCTGGCTATCAACCCATTTACAGTTGGCAATCACGCTGGCCTCTTTGCATGTATGCCAAGAAAGGTTTAGTTCTCTATGAAAGCGACCTCTTAATTCCGGAAACGGAAGGAGGACGTCGGATATCTGTACTATTTCGTTTGTATCGTACACTTTATTACTTTTCTACAGTTACTCTATCTGCAGCTCAATCATTGAGTATACTTGCGATAGGTGGATACAGGTTTTGTTTCACTTAAATATTAACCACTGTATTTGCCATTGTGGTTGTTGTAGTTTAGTCGGAGAGGGATACGTTTATTTACACTGTTTGTCTTTTAGGTTGGGGGTGGAATAAGTGTGAGGTTAGGCGCTCCTAAACCCTAAGTGAATATTGTCACTGACCCTTCCAAGGCGGTACTTCCATCTTCCTCCTATTGTTTACTTGTTTTGTCTTTGTGCGTCACTGTTCGGGCGGCTGTTGGTTCTGTATGTAGTGTTTCCTGTATGAATCATATTTGTATTTTTTGCATTTCTATCGCCTGTAAAACCCCACCTGCTACAACAACAGATCCTTCTGGCAACATGTCACTCTGGCGAAGCAATTCAGCTAACAAGAAATCAGCTAGGTCTTTTTTGTTTTCATCCAGAATAATGTATTGTTCCCAACTTCCCAGACATGGGGCAGTGGAACCTCTGGACTTGTGATTTTCGTATTGGATATCTTTTACCAGTCCTTTTCTTCCATGTGGCAGCTTTGACAGACTTGTTCACATACATTTGTAGTATCTATCAAAACCGACACCCACCGTGCCGTTGTATCTTTATAAAGGGCAAAGACTGAATAAACGCATTCGTTTGCATACTCTCAAAACGTCTGGTAACCATAAGGGTTGACTTTGGCTTGAATAACAATGCACGTAGACGTCTGTGATTCAGGTATCTTTTGCGGGGTTTCTATACCCTTGTCTTTTGTAAAAAGATCCAGGATTCGGAATTTTGTTGTCGGGTTCATATCTCCATTTAGTGTTGCCAAGGCCAATGGCACGTGGCAGCTCATGCTTCAATACGTCAGCGGTTTTCACAGTGCGGCCGGAACTAGCTGCATTGAACAATCGTAGAGAATTGTGAACGTTTATGATTTCGTTGTTTTCATCGCAACGATAAACTCTGTACTGTTTTCCTTTAATCTAGAGATGGTGAATTCCTCAACTAGCTGACTTCCTCTACTTTCACCTGGCAGCAGGCCATTGTTGATCTCCTCTGTTGTCACATCCTTGGATGCAATGGAAACAAGCTGATCTATTGCATCGGGTACATTGCGTTGCTTCTCATGTGCCGAGAAACATAACAAACACTTCTAAAGCATCAAACAAAGCAGCAAGAGCGTTGATCTGTTCCTCTTCTGCACTTACACGAGATGTCTGGGCATCATGTTTTGTGCTCTTTGTTTCATCGTCGTCATCATTGAGGCTGTAAAGTCTCTGTGTTTCATCGCTTACCTGAGACATACATGGCCATGTGATATTACACAATCTGTCTCGGGATTAGTCTTGTTGTGTGATGCCGATTTGGCCACCGGCAGTTTTGCAGACCTTGTAACAGAGCTAAAGATTAAAGAAAGACGATACAGGAAACTCGTTTTGTCTCAGGCTGGCAAACATATGCAAACTTATAGACGCGTAAAAAATAGATGTTGGCGTAGAAACGTAATCCGAATTATACATGTATACATACAGTTGGTTCACAGGTTGGTTTGTGTTGGACGTTAAAGAAATCGATATGAATAAATCAGTGAAACCTGTTTTAAGTGACAATGTGTTTAGGGAACACAGTGGTTACTGTATACATGTCTCAGTTCCAACTGAAGCTTTCTGTATTTTTTTCTACTTGTATTAAGATATCCCCTGTTCGGAAGGTCTTGTATATCTATGATCGCTCAATACAAGTTTCACTGCATTGACCATAATGAATTCTGAAGGGTGGTGATCCCCCGAAAGCAAAAATTGCAACACAAAAAGAGAAAATTGCAGACTCGGTTTTATTGAGTCTGTTCATGAGAGGTAATATAAAGTGCAACACTGCTCACGCCCCCTAGCACCGGCTTAAGCGGTATTAAGCGGTATTCAATTTTCAGAACAAGAAGTACTGAAATTCATGATCTCGAAGGATCAGAAGGTATAACAACACTGAGAATGAAGTACGGGGCGACGTTTTACGGCCGCCACACAAGCACTTAACACCTGCTGTTGTGAAGATTATAAATTCTGAAGGGTGGTGATCCCCCGAAAGCAAAAATTGCAACACAAAAAGAGAAAATTGCAGACTCGGTTTTATTGAGTCTGTTCATGAGAGGTAATATAAAGTGCAACACTGCTCACGCCCCCTAGCACCGGCTTAAGCGGTATTAAGCGGTGAATGAAGTAACAATATTCGATATGTTGTATTTGAAAGTACAATAAGGCTGTTTATTTCAGAAAGTATTTGCATGACGTATAGTGCATTTCCTGATATGATAATGTGTATAATTCTGGCAGAAGCTCTGTACCTAGTTATGAAGTTTACTTCAATTCAAATTATGTATATGATTCGCAGAATAGAAAATACATGAAAACAAAATGTTGGATGCCGATTTCTGAAATTCCGTTTTTTTAAACTAAATTATAACTCCTGCTTTCAGCCTACGGTCAATTTTGTTGTTTAATATGCTTAATGTTTAATGTGTTTCGTCTTGATATGCGTCCTGTCCTGTTATGTTTTGTCTTGTGGCTTTACCGTTTCTTGTTAGATGGTCTTTGGTGCGGTGTCATTTCGTGTGTGGCTCTCCCTGTTTGACTATTTTTCCATATTTCCCCCATAAGATGCATACATTGTCATGTTATCTGTGTTTTTTTGTTTCTTAGTATGTTAGTATAAGCTGTTAACAAGCCATAGACATTTTTCTGTGCGAATAATCAATGTATCATCTGTGCAATATAAAACTTCCAAAAATTCGCAGTTTGAGCGATACTTTTCACATTTCCCCTAAGAAATAACGCTTATAGGCGTTTTCTGACTTTACATCCTATCAGGCTTTCAAAGTGAACCCTTCAGTTAAGTATGTATATGGTTTGCATAATAGAAAATACGTGAAAACAAAATGTGGGACTTTAAATGAATGCCGCTTTCTTAAAGTTCCGATTTTTTTGTATTAACTAAATTTTCCCAAAAAATACATATATTGTCACGTGACCTGTTTTTGTTACTATGTATGTTAGTATAAACTGTTAACAACCCATAGATATTTTTTGTGCGAATAATCAATATATCATCTATGCAATATCAGAATTCCAGAAAGTTGTAGTTTGAGCGAAAATTTCTATCCCACCCCCAACAAAAACAAAAAAATCAAAAAAATCAGTTATAGGCATTTTCAGACTTTGCATCCTATCAGGCCTTCAAAGTGAACTCTTCAGCTAATTATGTATATGATTTGCAGAATAGAAAATACGTGAAAACAAATTGTGGGACATTTAATGAATGCCGATTTCTAAATCCCGGGCTTTAAGACTAAATCTTAAGGGTTTTTACCCAAAACAATGCATACATTGTCACGTGGTCTGGTTTTTTGGTCGATTAGTATGTTAGTATAAACTGTTTACAACCCATAGATATTTGTTCTGTGCGAAAAATAAATGTATCATCTGTGCAATATAAGAATTCCAGAAATTTGCAGTTTGAGCGATAATTTTCACATTTCCCTCCAAAAATACACTAACAGGCATTTTCTCACTTTACATCCTATCAGGTCTTCAAAGTGAACCCTTCAGCTACTTATGTATATGCTTTGCATAATAGAAAATACGCGAAAACAAAATGTGAGACATTTAATGAATGCCGAATTCTAAAATTGCGGACTTTTTAGACTAAATTTTAAGGTTTTTCCCCAAAAAATGCATACATTGTCATGGGATCTGTTTTTTTGTTACTTAGTATGTTAGTATAAACTGTTAACAACCCATAGACATTTTTTCTGTACGAATAATCAATGTATCATCTGTGCAATATAAGAATTCCAGAAATTTGCAGTTTGAGCGATAGTTTTTACAGGTTTCCCCCCAAAATCACACTTATATGCATTTTCTGACTTTACATCATATCAGGCTTTCAAGGTGAACCCTTCAGCTATATGAATCAGATGAAAGTTGCCCGTAAACACGAAATGCCATCAGGTCCATTTTCTAGAGGCTTTATTTTGATTCGTAGGTAGACTATTTTGCTTTCGAAGGATCACCCACTTTCAGAATATTGGTATGCTTCAATTAACTGACTTCGATATCATATTTGTTGAAGTTTATATTTACTCGGAATAAATCATTCATATATAACAGGGTGTTTTTTTATACAAAATTCGACATATGTGCATATCTTTAAATGTCGATTCCAGTTAAAGCACGACTGCTGTCATAGCGAAGAATATAGAAAAAGTGAAAAGTTATTAAGCAAATATGTATATAGTGGATAATGACTTTAAATTATACATATAGTGGTTTCACCAGGTCGATTCCAGTAGACTGCAGCTTCATTCCGGTCGAGTCCTGTAAATTAGGCCAATTCTGTTTGATCGTGTGACCGCTCGATAAACACTGTAACTAAAACATTTGCAATAAGTGATAGAAATATTCCAAAACGACCGACTTCCTTTGTAGTGCAACGTCAAATTTGAGGATGAAAGTGAGTCTTTATCTCATGTTATATTAATTGTCTACAGCAGACCTGTTAGTGTAATGTATGAAATTCTACACAATGGGAGAGATTGGTATTGGTCATATCAAATATCTGAAAGGTGAAAGTTAATACTTACTTTTATACATACTTATTGTTGATTAATGTTTTTCAAATCTGTAAGGTTACTTAGGGTTTGTTTTTATCTTATTTCGGAAACGATGCTACCCAATAACTGTGTTGTAGTCATTGATGCTACATGCATATTAGGACAACAACGTCTTGATTAAGCAATCCACAAAAACTCTATAGTCAGGTATGATTCTCTTCGCGACTCATTCACAATATTACACGGGTGATACGCCATATAGCGCGGTTGATAACCAGATAGTACTGTGCATACGACAGTTGGTGCGGCTAATAACATAGCATAACATAATTATTTTGGCATTAAGTTGCATAAAGCACATATATAGCCAATACAATTTTACAGGATTGCGAAATACACAAAACAACTACACCAATAATTACGTTTTACAGAGAAAGAAATGTTGGAACATCATTATAATTAAACTTTTGCTTTCGAGGGATCACCCATTTTCAGAATATTTGTACTTCACAACAGCAGGTGTTAAGTGCTTGTGTGGCGGCCGTAAAAAGTCGCCCCGTACTTCATTCTCAGTGTTGTTAAATTTTCTGGTCCTTCGGGATCATTAGTTTTCATGTTATTAGTTTTGAAAATTGAATACTGCTTAAGCCGGTGCTAGGGGGCGTGAATAGTGTTACACTTTTAATTACTACTAATGAACAGACTCAATAAAACCGAGTCTGCAATTTTCTCTTTTTGCATTTCTACTTTTGCTTTCGAGGGATCACCCATTTTCAGATTATATCTGAACATTTTCATTTAGTAATCTTAATTGGTCGGCAAAATAACGAAAGTTCGGCTTTTACGTCAGATAGTGCGACTCCGCCACCAGAAAGTGGGTATCGTTCAACTGATTCCTTTCATCCGCTAAGGTATAGCGGTTTATATTCAAGATGGTGCGACTCATACACCGAATGGAAGGCGCATGGCCTGATAGGGCGATACACAACCAAATTGCACGACTCATACACCAGACTGTGCGACCAATACACCAGAAGCTGAGATACATATGATTTATGATTTATCTAAGGACATAAATAACACTCACCCTGTATAACAACAAAGACTAGCATTGTCTTAAATCCTTGTACAAAGCGTGTTAGGTTGTTTAGGATGGCAATGATGGTTAAGGCAACGGCCACAATCGTCGTCGGCTTGATTTTTTTTCTGTCAGCCAATACACCCACACACACTCTGCTAACCAGGTCTATACACCCAATTACTGACAGCAATACACCAGTCTCCTTGCTTTGTATCCCGATGTCCTTGGCCAGAGGTATGAGGTACATATTTGTCATGACTGATGTTGGTAACGCCACAGAAGCAAACAGAAGGTAATGTATAAATGTTAAGTCCCTTAAAAGCGCCAAATCGAATACAGTTCGTAGAAAGTGTACAGTCTTTGTTTTAACTCTTTGCAAACAAGTTATTTCTTTTACAGCCAAAGAGACGTGTATATCTGGTTCTTTAACGTTGTCTCTAGCTATTAATTGGGTGATATTAAGGCTAATTAATGAACCACATATTACATCCGCAACATGATTGAATGAAACCTCCGAACCGGAACGATTATCAGTTAGATCTTCAGCAGTATGTCCAGTTTTAATCGGTGTAACTATCTGTGTTCCAGACCGAAATCTTTGTTGTAACGACGATGGTTGCATATTCTCTTTAGCAGACCAAAAGTCGTATGACAGTGATCTTGACATGTGGGATTCTGTAGCACAAAGCTGTGGCGAACTAACGGATTCTTCATCTGTTTGAGGACCAGATTTTGTACACGTTTCTCCCTGCATTATTCTGTGATACGGTTTCATATTTTCACTTATGTCAGTGTTAAAATTGCATAAAGAAAGTTCGACTGCAGAGTCACTATTTGCTTCAATCTCGATGTAAGCAGCTGAGTTTCCTTGATAATCTGGTAATTCTTGTAACTCATGATCAGCATTTTGGTTTTGTTTAGCATTTAACTTTCGTTTGGTGTAAACTTCTGGTGGACGCATAAGACAACCGGAAACCAGAATGTTTAATAGAAGGCCGGAAGTGATTAGCATGGTTCCCGAATAGCCGTAATAATCAAACATAGTTGTGTAAATCGGTCCGAATACAAGCGCACCAAGTGAAACTCCAGACAAATAAATGCTATTGGCTAGTCCTCGTCGTTTATTGAAGTAGATACCAATTATGCTTAATATTGGTAGATAGATCATCGTATAGGCAACACCTGTGGACAACAATGGAAATTGGAATACTAAAATAACTGAAAAAGGTACAATATCCAAATATGTGGCTATTGGCTATTTGAATTACTACGTACACTTTCCCTCATACAAACGCCCTTTTTCACGCCTTTTAAACAAATAATAGACCCAGATCAGTCGGATCCTGTAGAATTTATCGGATCAGAATCTGCTCTGGTGGCTTATGAACTTATATAGATATCATTCTAGTTTCTAAAGTGTAAGCATACAACGCAGATCCTGACCAGACAGCTCCTACAGGAGCGGTCTGATATTGGTCCATTCTATTAAGGAAGGCGTAAAAAAGCACCAGGTAAGAGGTAAAACAATGTAAAGTGTCTTATTAAAATAAAGATGTGAATTGTGGTAAAGAAAATACGAGACTGGTGAAAAAGACTTACGGTGTTATGTTTAATTATCAAATGCATTGATACCCTTCACCTTTTCACCGCCCAAGTAATCAGACACATGTAACAACTCACAGTGCTTGCTGCAATGGGCAATGCTGCTATTACCTTTCAAAATAGTTTGAATCCAGATGAGACTCCGAGAGTCTCATCAGGGTTAAAAGTGTTTCAAACCCCACTTACGCTTTAGAGGTGAAACTGAGGGGATATCATCTCTGAAACTTAAAGCAAACGATATTGTTTGCAGACGAAAATGTTTAAAGTGTTAAGGTGTTGACTATGTCATAGGTAACCAACAGCGATTTTACACGTTTCTTTTTTAACCCCATTCTCCTGAAAGAGTAGGTTTCCTGAGCGACCTTGATTTCACGGTAAAAGCCCAAGTAACACTTAAAGCTCATTTGGCCCTGTTGGGTAAATATCTCCTTTTGTATTGGTAACACAGAATTAATTAGTTACTTTCGAATTTATGTCTTGCTTAGCTTAAGTGGTTCTAACGAGCATAATTGTGAGTCATTAAACTTGGTCGTGGAAATAGTGTCAGTTACCAGCCTACCTGCCATGGCACCCAAAGTACAGATGAGAACTTCAAAATGATTGGTGAACGCACTGATGGCGTAACAACTGCTGGTGAGGACCGCTCCTATACATATAGATGTCCTAACTGTCATGTTATTTAACCAAACACTCATCACAAAAACACCTGCAAAATTGTAAAACATCTATCGTCAAGGACAGAAACGAAACAACTGATATATGCAGAGAGTGAAGAGAACGATTTGTAATTGGTGTCCACGCATTAAGCGGGCGCCTATATGGGCTTACGAAATTTTCAGCTAATGGGAGGAGCAGTCATTTCTGTAACGTTGAAGAAATGAAAGTTACTTGTTTGAGCAATGTAAATTGTATGCACTGGTCGATTAAGAGTGTGAATAACATATCAGAAGTAATGAAATAAAAAATAAGCATTTATTTGTTATTATTGCATTAAAAGAAATGAATACATTATTGATATTAAAAAGCCGATCCTTTCGAAGTTCCGGTGCAATAGGCTTGCCTAAAGGTCTAGGAAAGTATAACACTTTTTACAGTAAATGCACAGTCCAGCGTGCAGATTTTAGTTTAATGCGGATTAATTGCAAGTTTAGGTATAGCGTATATTTGTTTTTGTACAGTTTGGGCCGAATTAAGAGTAAAACTCCTATACATTACGGTGTATATATGAGTGTTTTAGTTGATTATAGACTTGTGCCAGTCAAACGGTCAGAACGACCGAGTCTATTGCACCGTAATACCATGACGCTAAGGAGTACGTGACGCTAAGGAGTACGTCTATTGGTACGTATGCACATAATAATTATTTTCATGAAAATCACACGCACTTCAAGAAACCCAGCATATGTTAGGACCTTCTTTCAGTTTTAAAGTATTGATTAATTAAATTTAGGTACGTATAAATGCGAAAAATAGAGCACATCGGGACCATAATTGGAGTAATCTTAACGTCGTGTTATTAGAAGTCGACGTTGCTTAATGCCACGTTTGGCATTTTGAACCAATTTCTTTTTCACAGTTAAACTCCAGATTTGTTGCAAAAAGGTGTGTAATATTAAGCTTAATATATGAACGAGATTTGACTATGAAAATGATACTATTATTTTCTAAGACTTAATAATGACTGATCCATCAATAATCAATTAAAATAATTTATAAAAGAACGTGTTTATTATCTATCAAAACTACACTTTAACCTATTTCGGTCTTTGATTCATTTCTTCAATTCACATGATTGAAACACTTTGGACAAATTCATTATTTAGTTGTTTTAAGTATAATTATTGCATTGTTTGATAGGGTGTCTGTAGTAATTCCAACAGCAAAATGCTGAACTAAACATGGGAATGATTGCTTGGTTATATGCCAATCAGTGTATATTTTTGATGTGTTTACATCAATGCTTTTCTTGTATATTTCTGTAGTGAAAAATGTTATGTCTGGAATAACCCCTGTTTAAATCTATAACTTAGGAAAAACAGCACATGCGTCTTGGAAGGTAGATTTCTGATAAACACGGCAGGAATGTTATGTGTAAATATCTACGGGGACTTTCCTGTGTTGCAGTCGTCCTGATTTAGGTAATCAACTGTCATAAGTCCTGAGAACATGTACTTCAAATTTGCCTCTTTTGAGGGTTTCATTGCAAGGACACTCGTTTCAAAGATTTCTATATGTTGGCAACTTTCTGTTAGAGGCTTAGCTCATTCTCAAGAATCTCATTGGTCATATTTTGAACAAAGCTCAAATTTGGAACAATCAGATACTTGAGATTGAACCTAGACTCAACAACTCAATGCCAACATAATCTAAACGTAGAATATACACCTTGATTACAAGTCACGATGTAATGCGCCTTTAGGACACAGAAATCAGCTGATAGTGTCGGAAATCCTAAACTAGATCAGCTGATAGTGTCAGAAATGTATTTTCCTTTATACGCGACCTTGCAAACAGAGTATACCAAGATCAGATCCCAGTCCCTGTAGGAGCCGTCTGATCAGTGTTTGCTATGATTGCTTATGATGTTACTGGGTATAATAGATCTAATTGTACCGTTTCTACCAATAACACACATTCCTATGTACATATACCATTATACAAAATCAGCTAATTGATATTCATGATATATTTATTACATAATTATTCAACAGGGAAAGGGTTAATTGGACCATATAGCCTATAGGGCTTGGCTCTAAACATTACTTTACATACAGTATAGATCATGATTGGATGTCGCCCAAAGGACGTTAGGTAACATGCTATTACTATATTATTATAAGGTAATACATGATATTATCATATGAAAAAGTCCATTCGATACATCACATGGACAGTTAGAATGTCTTATCTTTCAAAGTTAAAATGTCCTGAAAGCTATTGTGCGATCACCAAATCTATGTCTCATTGTGAATCGTAGAGGCTGGTGGTTGTTTAATACAATATAAATCTCACATAGGCTCCCATACAATACTACATACTAACGCATAAATACTTGAATTGCTCGGATCTAATATTTCGACCACTAAGGGCCTTTTTCAAAGATTATCATGTCAAACTACACGTCACATTTTTGTTACATGCATTCAGCCATAAAATCAAAGAGATTTTATGGCTGAATGCATGTAACAAAAATGTGACGTGTATTTTGACATGATAATCTTTGAAAAAGGCCCTTAGTGGTCGAAATATTAGATCAGTGCAATTCAAGTATTTATGCATTATATTAATTCCCTTTTTGAAATAGTTCTTCATTGTACATACTAACGGCCGCACATTTAAACACGTATCTGAATACAAGCCATGTCATTCACTCACTCAATTATTCATTCATTCTCCCTTTCTGTCACTGATATCCTCACCTGATACACTATAGAACAAGTTGAAAACAGTCTGTATAAGGGTGGTCTGGGATGCTGTTGATCCGAATCGCTCTTGATATTTCACGAAAAATAATCCACTCGATCTTAACACTCCGCCATAGATAAACACCTGAAAGGTCGCAGCTGTTAAAAGGAATATGACAACATGTGAATGATGAACCCTGAAATAAACAGTGTCTTCTAGTTTGCAAACCAAGTCTCTCAAACCAACAGTCCATTGCCAAACTAGGAATGGCGGAAACGAATTACAGCTGTCGCTGTGAATAATTAATCACGATCTTCATTTTTTGATCAGTAACAAAGTATCATAGAGGAAGACGGTGACTGAAAGAGAGACGAGAAGTGAAAGAAGAGAGCGAGAGAGGGGGGAGAGATAGACAGAGAGAGTACGTGAGAGAAAGGTTACATGTACCTACCCATCAGAATAACCCAAGCCCAACCTCTGTCCACAGGCAATTCAGTTAATTCATCACCAGTCTTGCTGATTACATTTCCCGGATTTCGGATTTCCGAATTCTGAGCTTTTTCTGTTAGCAATCCCTTTTCATCATAATTAGTTTCTTCGGTTGCCTTAGTATCTGCCATTTAGCTAAGTTTGTAATACAGTGCTCCCTTCCTACAACGGCCCTCTCAATAACGATTCCCTCCTTACAACAACGCATGTCACTGTTTCCGAAACAACAAGGCTCCAGAAACAACTTTTTCCATCGTATTTTCTTTATGCCTCCATCAAACCCTATGTTGTGACCACTCTTTAGAATCGTCACTTTGTGACGATTCTAAAGAGTGGTCACAACATAGGGTTTGATTGAGGCATAGCTGTTTTAGTTCTCGAAATACACCTTATCTGGGGATCTGCAAACAAGCTAATTATGTTTGATTTTCCCTCCCTATAACAACTCCCTCTGAACAACACATACAATCTTCGTATCCCAAATGGTGTCGTTGTAGAGAGGGAGCACTGTAATATAGCACGATACAGTATTTGACAGAGATAACCATAAGAAGATATCCTTTACCTGATATAAAAGCCTTTTCACACAATTTCAAACAGAGTAGACCCATATCAGACAGCTACTACAGGAGTCTGCTGTGTTTGCATATGGAATTATATATTCTACAGTTACGTAACAAATAGCTATTACACATCCATGATGTTATTCCTTACATAAATAATACACGGATAAAGGGTTACACGTCGACTGACGTGCAATCTATCTACAGTGTGGTGCAATAGGGAATTTGCGAATCAAGAGGTTATCGTCTAGTTTAGTTCAGCCTATTTAACACTTTACCTGACAGAAATACCTTTTGATGACTTTGCGAACAGAGTAGACCCCGATCAGACAGCTCCTGCAGGATATGAATATCTTCTGTTTGCTAACTGAACTCTACAGAACCGATTCTATAAACAACAACAATAACAACAACAACACAACAGCCGACATTGAAATGGAATGATTCATTGAATTCAATTCTTCTTCGATAGGGTATGTTGTATACATTTACACAACCATAGTGTGAAATATTTAATATATATGTATATGAAGAAATATATCAGATTTACAAGCCACGCCGTATTGACGGCGATCTTGCGTGACTTTTGAAAATATACTGATCATAATATTATTTCGTAAAAGCTTAGTTTTGTACTTTCATTTATTCAAACGATTACGATCCCATTTGTAAATTCAAATATTTCAAGACCAGCTGCACTACATATCTGTTTATCGGCATCCATCTTGGACGTCATCTTGAGCATTTTCATTTACCCAAAGGACGGTGCGAGGTCATCGAATGAGTTCTTCAGACGGATGGTCTAGGCTACCATTTAAGCACAAAACATTTGATACAAACCGTAATTCAGGGTTGAGCAAGTCCGATGTCGGACTACAATGTAGGCTTAAAACAGGATACTGGCAGGCTGGGCTGAAAATCTCGCAAACTGTGGGGCAACGATACAGAAACACATCAAAAGGAATTCGTGTTTTTACTCATTTGCATAATGTTTTCGTCAATGTCGCAATGTTGAAAAATCAAAGCCAAAATACAACCGAGCAAATAGTTATCTTTGATAGTATTTAATACAGTCTAAGGGCATGACAACCCCCGCATCCGCTCCAAGGAATAATTTCTAGAATATGTGAGGTGCAATCGTGAAATAATTTAGACAACATTACTGGCTCAATACTAAACTTTTTAATACATAGATCTATTACCTAACATGTGTACATAAATTTGCCACGACCAAAACTATTGTAAGTAAATGAAGAAAACCATGTTTAATCTTTTTAGGCAAACCATAATTTTGGATTTAGAATTACAGTAAAACCTCTCTATAACGACCACGAAATTACATCAAATATTTTGTGTTAAAGGCAGGTGGCTACTTAAAGCAAGGTGAAAGTAAAACAGAACGCTCAGATAGGAGCGTTCTGTTTTACTTTCACCTTGCTTTAAGCAGCCACCTGTCCTAAATACAAATTAATTAACACAATTTCGTGGTCGTTATAGAGAGGTTTTACTGTATTATTACTGGAATATATTTTAAAATGTAACGATTCTACACTTTTGCATTTTCAGAAATAAGGATGACAGAGACTGGCCAGTATACATTTATAGCTTAAATGTGTTACACAGTGTTCTTCATCCATCACTATCCTCTCACATTTGCACTCGTATATAGATGGAAATCGATGATTGCCACGCCACTATCGCCAGATGGACAAAAGTTTAATCTAACATCAACAGCACACGCTAATTAGACGTGAATATAATTGAATATAACAGAATCAAAACATACATGCATTAGCATTTTAATTAAATAGATTGCATATCTCTATTCTAGCACTAATCTGTACTAGATTCTAATCTTGTGTGTATTCCGACAACTTTTAGAAAGGCCATGTACATTTCGCATACGACTGATATATAGAACATGTCTATCAAAGTATCACCGGTATTGGTATGATTATACATGAGGGCATTAACGCGCACATTTTGTTTTAATATTTAGCCTTTGATTAAAGTGTCAACTACTCAAAACTTAGTCAACTAAAGCCAAATTGATTTTCTACAAAGTGCTTAATTGTCTATTTTGATAGTATTTGCTCAATGTGAACTATTTTGATTGTGCTTTTGATATATCCGTTGCCATGCGTCGTCTGTCGTCAACAATACACTTAACAACCTATTGAAACACCTGGACCAATTGCGACCAAAGAAATAGTAATCGTGAGGTTCACCCTCATTTTTGTTTAAAGTGAAATCCACACAGAACTCTGTTTGCCATGGCAACAACTAATATTAGGTGACCCGATACCAACGTTGTTGTAACCATTTTGCTTTGTATAAAAGCATGGCTACCAGGTGTGTGGCTAGCTTTCCATAAAACATAATAGTTGGAATTTTAAAACAATCTTATAAAACTCAATAAAACCGAGTCTGCAATTTTCTCTTTTTACATTTCTACTTTTGCTTTCGAGGGATCACCCATTTTCAGAATATTTATTCCTGAGGTGACCCCTTACCAGATTTGTTCAAACCGTTTTTATTCGTTAAGACATGGCCGTAAAAAACGGTGCTAATTTTCTTTATATTGCTAAAACGGAAGTTTCAAACATTTTTTTATGTGAAATCACAAAGAAAATTTCAGTATAAAGTCAAAATTATCCTATATAAATCTCTCCCGAAAATAAATAAATTGATATAAATAAATAAAATGGCCTCCAGGGGCGTTTCTAATTTTCCTTGTAACAGCTATATAGTGGACGTTTCCCGTAACTAATGTAGAGATAATTTTGCAGGAATGATATTAAGTGACTCTCCATCCAAAAAATCGAATCAGTTTGATTACCCCAAACACATGTCCACCAGCAGCGGAACTTATTTCCCGAAATGGCTACATGTATAGAGAAAATTTCAAAACTCTTCTCCCAAAACAACCAGGCGATTTCAATGTAATTTGGTGAAATTGTTGCTTAGGTGACCCTCTATCAAATTGCTCGAACCCGCGGCGGGGCTAATTTTCCCTATATTTTATGATAAATTTGTGCGTTATGGGGATACCATATATCGTTATGTTGTTGGTATACCCATTGGTACAAAGTGTGCCCCTCTTGTTGCAGATTTGTTTGTTTTTGTGTTGCTATGAGAGGGATTTTATCACTCTCTTACACCCGGTTACATTACATATACCTCTGTAGTTGGCTCAGAAAGTAGTCCGAAATGAAACTGGCTCCCGTACAAAACAGAAAGTAAATTGCTTGGTGTGGTTCTTTGACAGTTCAACGGAAGAAAAGCAAAAGGCTGTGCTATCCCATATGTTGTGTGCCCTTCGGGGTTATAGCAGAATTTCAGTACCCTTATCAGAAGTTCGGAATCTACAATTTGTAGAAACTGTTTTCGAAATATTGAGCAGACATAATTTTTTTTTTTTACATTTGTGCAATACTCGAAGCGTCAAGCGGTATGAAAATAGGTCATCGACTATTCTCTGAAATTAAACTGCACTACCAGTTTTATGATAAAATAAAAGCTATTTATTCTTGATTCAGGCTATTTTCATATAAACTATCGACCCAGATAACCATAAAACACAAATCATTGTTTTTGCCAAGATTCTTGTCATGAGTCCATCGCAGAGGTGTATGCGGGCGTATGCGAGAGTAACGAACGACAACTCTGCAAGGAGATTCTGATTTTATGATTAGATTAAAATCTGGTACACAGGCCGATCTTGTTAATGCTTTTAATAAAACTTCAAGGTATTTAGACGATATTTTGAACTTGGATAATCCTTATTTTGAAACTATTATTTCTTCAATTTACCCAAAAGAAATGTTGTGGGTATGTCCGGCGGGGATACCTTTATTTACACTATTTGTAAAGCTAGGGTGACTTTGAGATAAGTGTGAGGTTAGGACGTCCGTAAACCGGTTTAAACCCCCAGTGGTGATCGTGCCAATGCGGTACTCTCTTTATCACCCTTACTTGTGTTTGTCTTGTGTCGTGTCTTTGTGCTTTTGTTCATGTATGGAATGTTTATCTCTAGTACTTGTGTGTTTGTTAATGTTTTCTGTGTTCATCTCGTGTATATGCGTGTGTTTGTGTGTGTAGTTGTGTGTGTATGTGTGTGTGACATGCTATTTATCGGTGTTTTGGTGGTGGTTGTGACTTGCATGTGGCTTTGCCTGCTTGACGTTACGTCATTTTCATTTATACCATACGCCTGAAACCGCTGTGCCGATTTCAATATAAATGAAACGGTAGTAAAGTCAAGCAGGCAAAGCCACATGCAAGACACAACCACCACCATAACACAAAACAGAAAGCAAGCAAGCAAGCAATGTAGTGAAATGTTTAAGGAAATCCTCTTCTCCGAAACCACTTAATTTTGCAGGAATGATCCATATGTAACATCTATCAATCCTTTTAAACCCACTCATTTAAACATTTGGCCGTCATGAGTTAATTGACTATGCATCGCTGTAGTGGAACGTTGAAAATGTTCTATGATATCACTGGACATATTTCAATATAATTATGCAGGAATGTCGCTTATGTGACCTTTTTCAATTTGTTTATTGAAAATCATGGCCAAGAGAGGGATACTTTTCAAAAGATACAAAACAGCAATGGTGGACTAGATCTACTATAAGGAATGATGGAATAATTATTAAAGGACATAACTTCTACTATACAACTTGTTCTGGTACATTTTGTCACATATGTCCTTTATCTATACTCAAAACCTTTGAAAACCACAGAATTTTCAAGTTTGAACATAATCATTTGTGTGAGAAATTCTAGGACCTTACCAAAACGAGGAATCATGTTTAATGCGGTTTCAGCGTTTTTAAAATATCGATTTATTCAACCACGTGACAGTTTGTCACCTTAATATGTATGTTCGAACATTTTATAGGCTTCTAGTTCTTTTTAAATCGCAGTCAATAACTTTAAGATAATGTTTCACCGTTCGCTTGGGTTTCAGAGTTTTGATAAAACAGGTCAATGTCAGTGTGGATGTTACTTAATAATACTTAAATGCTCTATCTATCACAATGGTTTCAGAACTATGCAATACGGTAATGTCTCTTGTTATTCAGAAAGTATTTAAACTACAGTCATCAAGCTTCATGAATACACCATTTGGAATTTGAACTTGTACACTCTGCTATAATGTTGTTATATTTTCTGGTCCTTCGGGATCATAAGTTTTTATGTTATTAGTTTTGAAAATTGAATACTGCTTTAGCCGGTGCTAGGGGGCGTGAGTAGTGTTGCACTTTTAATTACTACTTATGAACAGACTCAATAAAACCGAGTCTGCAATTTTCTCTTTTTGCATTTACACTTTTGCTTTCGAAGGATCACCCATTTTCAGAATATATGTACTTCACAACAGCAGGTGTTAAGTGCTTGTGTGGCGGCCGTAAAAAGTCGCCCCATACTTCATTCTCAGTATTGTTATATTTTCTGGTCCTTCGGTATCATTAGTTTTCATGTTATTAGTTTTGAAAATTGAATACTGCTTAAGCCGGTGCTAGGGGGCGTGAGTAGTGTTGCACTTTTAATTACTACTAATGAACAGACTCAATAAAACCAAGTCTGCAATTTTCTGTTTTTGCATTTATACTTTTGCTTTCGAAGGATCACCCATTTTCAGATTATAGCATTGATTTTGTGACAAAGCGGAAAGTGGGGCGTTTGTGTCATATGATCATTTATAGTTTTCATTCGAAGAAACAGCGATTTTTCACATTCGTACCAAGTGAAAAATTATGTACCCAGTGCACTAAACCTACTCATGATTCTTAAGGATATTCATATTATAGTAACAATGGGTTCATTTAAGTATTTTAATCTATTTGTTTTTCGTTATTTCTAATTTCTATTCGCTGAAAGATAGAGTTAGAAACAAGCATAATACAAGAAGACAAACAATGACTAAATGTTTAAAGTTGGCATCTCAAATTTAACACTTAATATTCTAAGTTGGGGTCGATTCAATTGTCGTTATGTACGAGGCTGCTGAAAGAAGTTCTTAAAAATTACGAGGGGATACGAAGGCTTCGAAACATCCACCTCAGACACAGAACGAGACCAGTATCCATGCTTATAAAACTTTTAGTTGAGTCTGAGTTCGTTCTCAATCTGACCCAAATTCAAATCTGACCAATCAAAAGCTTGAGAACTCAAATCTGACCAATCAAAAGCTTGAGACCCAGGAGCCTCGTCAGTGACGAGGAGGCGGGTGATCAGTATCAACACAATGATATTCTATTTTTGCAAATTCCACAGAAGCGACTTATATGATATAACGGGACAACTGTCTTCTTATACTTTATGAAATTAATTCGTTCAAATGTCGAACGTTGATTTGCACCTTTGCCATGCTATTCAAGCTAAATTGCAATTGTATTGCAATATGCAAATGTTTAGGATCAAGATTCACGTGGCAGCAGGCTAATCTGAGAAACAGAATTAATAAGCTTAGAACTTTATAACAACTGCAGAAGGAATCAAATGAAATTCATACACGGTGCAAAAGTACGATCGTGAGACAATGAAGTACTGTCTCGACTCTCGATACTAAAGTTCTTGAAATAAGTGTTCGCCATCATTATTCCACTCTAGTATCGAAATAATACAAAACATTTGCTTTAATCGTGAATATTGCATGGGGTCAAAATTTTATGGGAGTCAATTTGTTATATGCACGGTCAGTTTGTAATATTTAAGGGGTCGTATTTTATGACCAAGGGTCGAAACATTATGGCCTATTGCCGTAATATAACCGGAGTCGAAATATGATCACCCCGGTCGTATTATTATGACAATATTTCATTACACTTACATTCAATTATATTGGCAAGGTCGATAACTGGTCGACTGTTCTTCGATTTTTCTGAATATGATTGAAAGCCAGATAGTTAATCGTTGGTAGTTTATCATATATCTCAACCCATTTAGTCAATTTTTCATTCAACATAGAGCGTTATGCTTTGTAAATTGACGACGTCAATGTTATCCCGTGGCCTCTCCTTGTTTGCGAGTCACACATTTTACATATCGAGTGGATTCTTTAGTTAATTGCTGATTGCCTGTTACACTATGGACATTCAGCGTTGAAATGCTTAACACTTGCCCTCATATAAACGCATTTTCACGCGTTTGCAAACAGGGTAGACCTAGATCAGAAGGGTAGACCTAGATCAGAAGGCCCCTATAGGAAATGTCTAACCAGGGTTTGCTTATGGTATGATATAGATCTGATTCTACAGTTTCTGCCTGAGCCAAAACATTCCGTGTACATATGCCATTGTAAACTAGAAATGTGTCCATATGACACAGATGCCCCAACTTCAGATTGCTTGTCACAGAATGTAAGGGCCATAATCATGCATGCAAACTCTGGAGCTATTTATATGGCTATGAAACTTCACCAAGATATAATGGTCATGAAAACATGTGTGTAAAGTTTGGTGAGGATTGGAACATAATTAACATAATTATACTTTCCAAGAAAGAGTCCGGATTAGATATTTTTAAAGTTAGTTTAGCAAATAAAGGGCCGCAAGTCCTTAACAACTAAAGGGATTTACATAGTTATAAATGTTCACCCAGATGTAATGGCAACAAACATGTGTGTAAAGTCTGGTGAGGATTGGACATATACTTTCCAAGAAAGAGTCCGGACAATGTATTTATTTAAAGTCATTTTTGCAAATAAAGGGCCACAACTCCTAAACAACTGAAGCAAATTACATGGCTATCGAAACTTGTGTTTAAGGTTAAGTATGGATTGAACAAATATTTTCCAAGAAAGAGCCCGGACTTCTATATGTGCGTACGTACGTACATTCGGACAAGGGAACCCTATATGCCACCACTATGTGGGGCATAAAAATCAGCTAATAAATATTCACGGTGTTATTATTTCGTGCATGAACCCTTCGCTTGCTATTCCCGTCAATATACCTACATGTAAACAGTGAAGACCCAGATGCGACAGCTCCTGCAGGAGCTGTCTCATCAGGGTCTGTACTATTTACAAGTTGATTGTGCAACATGTGCACTCCACAGCAGTGGTTTTACAGCGAAATACTTGTACACAGTGAAGATATATGTAATTATACAACAGGGCATGGGTTAATAAGGAGAACTGTATTTTAAAATTCAGCAAGCGAAGGGTTAATATTGAACTGCGAAAGGACTAACTATTGCGAACAGTTTGGATCTAGATAAGATGTGGAGCATTTCGACATCCCATCCGAACCGAAATTATCTCCAATAAACGTTCATGGGGCTTTGCGTTTTCCAAAAGGAGTTTCTTGCATGGCTGCTTCTTGCAGAATGAAGGCAATGTGGTAAGTAAACGCAAGTAAACGCTTTAAACCTACCCCCAATAGTGAAAGACAAGCTGTTCAAAATCTTGAAGAATTTGCCATAACGATCAATAACTGGATGAACTAAAACAAACTTAAAATGAACACAGCAAAAACTGAATTCATCATTTTTGGAAGTAAGCAACAGCTAAACAAATGTACTACACATTCAATTGATATCGCAGGAGATGTTGTTGAATCGGAAACGTGTATTAGATACCTAGGTGCTTTTCTCGATGAATCATTAACCTTCAAAGAACACGTGAAAAGAAAGTGTCGCGTTGCCATGTTGAACTACTATAGAATAAAATGTATTAGGAAATACTTGACAAAAGAATCTGCCGAAATTTTAGTTCTCTCACTAGTGATCTCTCATTTAGATTATTGTAATGTCATCCTATACGGAATTGCACAGGGTGATATAGATAAACTACAGCGAATCCAAAACATGTGCGCTAAACTCGTTTTGAATAGGAAATGGTCAGATAGCTCCAAACAATCTCTTAAAGACTTACATTGGTTACCTATCAAAGCTAGGATCACTTTTAAGATATTGACATACATGTACAATTGCTCTCTCAACCAGGCTCCCGTTTATCTGACAGAACTTCTCGTAAAGCCAGCACCAACACGCTGTCTGAGATCGGCAGACAAAGCCCAAGAGATGTATGCTGTGCCCTTCAACAAGAGAAAGACCTTTAGTGATAGAAGTTTTGGAACAGTAGGTCCCATACTTTGGAACGGGCTTCCTAGCGAGATTAAAAGAGCAGAAAATGTTGAATCTTTTAAAAGAAAGTTAAAACGCATTATTTCAGACACTTTGATTCACTTTTTAATATTTCGTAGAAACTGTCCGTGTGTTTTAGATGCATAAAGTACTTTGTATAAAGTCTGGGTTTTGGTATATTATAACAGATTTTTAACCATCGTTTTATGGATTTTAGTTTTTATGCTTTCTTAAATGTATATTCGTGTATTATGTATCCTCTATCGATTTTTATTTGTCTCTGATTTTATTTATGTCAATGTACAACGCCATTGAATGCATTATTTGCAAAAATAGGCGTTTAACCAAGTGATTAAGTTTCAAGTTTCAAACTCTGCTATGGGAGCTTTATACATTGCTTTCAGTCTGCATTAAGCTACCGCATGTAGTTTAAACATATATTTCTTTATTCAATGGTTATTACATAGGTTTTCCGGCAAGGATTTATAAGGGAGTAGCCGGCGTACGCCCTTCCCCCTAAAATTCCCCAAACAAACTTCTTTGAGTAATTTTATTAGATTTATATCTAATAAAAACCAATGATTTAATGAGATTTTTTTATTTCCCTGTTTGCTCCATTCGTTTTGTCAGTCAATTACGCTCTTTCTCAGCATGCATTAAAAAGACACTAGTGATGTCATCCAACTTTTAAATATCTACGCCCCCACTTAATATAAAATCCTGGAACCCCCCCCCCCCCCCCCCCAGCACACACACACATACACCCGCAGGACAATGGGGTGTTTATAGAGTTGGGGGTTTATTAGGGAGAATAGCTGTTTGACAATCGGTCCGTATTTCTAAAGAGAAATAAACGAAAAGTTAACGTTGTAGACGACGGTCATTTCTTATGTACAAATACTGACATACATGTATGTGAATTGGCAAAGACGGCGGCATTATAAACGCCAGATTGCACAGAAATGCTGTACAAGTGTTGATAAAGGTCAGAGGTGGTATCCCGCTGGCACAAACTTTTCTGTATGTTGAAACTGTCCGTAAATGTTACTTTACTAATTCCTTAGCATTATTTCTAGTTCTTCTATACGTCATGGGAAGAGTGAAGGCCAGTATGGCTCCCAGCAAAGACAGGATGCTTAGCATATGGTAAGTCCAGTAGTATGCCCCAGAACTGTCACGCAGGAAACCTGTCGGAGATAATCAAAGAATAGAATGTCTATAAGAAAATGTACTTTACATATACAGTAAAACCTCTTTATAACGGCCACTAAATAACATCAAGTATTTTGTGTTAATGGTAGGGGGCTGCTTAAAGCAAGGTGAATGTAAAACAGAACGCTCCTATATATAGGAGCGTTCTGTTTTACTTTCACCTTGCTTTAAGCAGCCACCTGCCCTAAATACCAACTAATAAACACAATTTAATTGCCGTGACATTTTATAACTAATGGAGTACTAATACTAATGGAGTAGACATAGCACTTTCAGGTAGAAATAAAGTGCTGTAAATCCTTTCTACAATATTTACATGTAAAACATGTAAACTTTTTAATACAGGTGTCAAGTGTCAGGTGTCAAGTGTCAAGGCCTAACATTCCTGTGTTCAGCTAATTTATATCGATGACGGGCATATTTCTTACATGAATATTCATGAGGTTAAGAGTTAAGAGGTCTCTCGAGAAAGGTTGAACTGTCATATTGCGGATGAGTGACAAACAGAGCCTCAGGTTCGGTGCCATATCTTCTATCTGCAAGGTATTATGTGACCCTCAGCGGAACGGTAGAATCAGGTCCAATAAAAAGGTTTGATAATATATGCCTAGATATAATGAATAATCAGTCTATATATGTTTATTGTCCCTTACATGGGACAAAGGCCAGCAGTGAAGACCCACACATAAATGTTCTTATAGCAATACTCTGGTCATCTATGCACTGTTTGATTCATTCGCACTTATTTACTAGCAGAATCGAGCCTGATACTGAAACTTGTTCAAAATGAATGTGTCCTACATATTGATTTGGACAAGTCCACTAAGATACACGGAATAAATGGATTAATAAGATGACACCCGAAATACCCCATGCATGTCCTATTGAATAGTCGCCCACCATAGAAAACGACGCCTTTGTGGTAGTGCAGAAAATATCATACAGAACCTGTACTATGCTACGGGAGAATTTCCAGTTTTAATCACTTTTAAAATAAGCGTCTCGTCCGGATCGAATCTGTTCGACACTTGGATTATATGTTTACAGTAAGTTAGTATTAGTTAAGGTTTCATTCTGTTTCTCTGGTTTGGTTATAGAGTATGACGTGTTCAACAGTTTTGAGTCTGGTAATAATCCTTAGACATCTATATACATGTTGAAGAAGACTTAATGGCGAAGATGATCTTAAGGAATTCTTAAGGAAGTGTGCCTTCTATATACATAGTGTTGTAGTTATGGTTAAAATATGGAAGATGACCTTCTATATACATGGTATTGTAGATATGGTTAAGAAATGTGAGGGATGGTCTTCAAAATATACGGTGTTGTAGATATGGTTAAGAGATGGAAGATGGTTTTCCATGTACACGGTATTGTATATATGGTTAATAAAGATGGGATATGACCTTCTATATATATACACGGACTTGTAGATATCGTTAGAAATGGGAGATGACCTTCTATATACATGGTATTGTAGATATGGATAAGAGATGGAAGATGACCTTCTATGTACACGGTATTGTAGATATGGTTAAGAAAGATGAGATATGACCTTCTATACACATGGTATTGTAGATATGGTTAGCAGATGGGAGATGGCCTTCTATATACATGGTATTGTAGATATGATTCAGAGATGAGAGATGCCCTTCTATATACACTGTATTGTAGATGTAGTAAGAGATGGGAGTAAACGTAAAACGTTTGAAAAAATAGACCTTTTTATGTCCCCACAAAGTTGTGGCATATAGGGCTGTTCTTGTCCGTCCGTCCGTACGTACGTGCGTACGTACGTACATACGTACACACATCCAGAAGAATTTGTCCGAGCTCTTTCTTGGAAAGTATTCGTCCAACCCACACCAAACTTTACACACATGATTGTGGCCATTATATCCTGGTCAAGTTCGATAGCCATGTAAATCGCTTCAGTCGTTCAGGAGTTGGGGCCCTTTATTTGCAAAAATGACTTCAAACATATCTTGTCCGGACCATTTCTTGGGAACTATTTGTCTAAGCCTAACCACACTTTACACACATGTTTGTTGCCATTATATTCTGATCAAATTCGATAGCCATGTAAATCGCTTCGGTCTTTTAGGAGTTGTGGCCCTTTATTTGCTAAACTAACTTTAAAAATATCTTGCCCAGACTCTTTCTTGGAACGTATTTATTTAGTCCACACAAACCTTTACACACATGTTTGTGGCCATTATTTCCTGGTCAAGTTTGATAATCATGTAATTTGCTTCAGTCTTTTAGGAGTTGCAAAAATGACTCTAAAATATATTGCCCAGGCTCTTTTTGGGAAGTATTTGTCCAATCCACACCAAACTCTACACACATGTTTGTGGCCATTATTTCCTGATCAAGTTCGATAGCCATGTAAATCGCTTCAGTTGTTTAGGAGTTGCAGTCCTTTATTTGCAAAAATGGCATAAATTGCTTCAGTCGTTGCATACATGATTATTGCCCTTACTTTCTGTGACAAAAAATCTGAAGTGGGGGCATCAGTGTCCTATGGACACATTTCTTGTCATTGATATACCATCACGAGACTCACACATTTTGACAGTATTTCAATTGTCCGTGAGTGTCAAACAGCGAACAACATTATTATATAACATTGCATCGTTGCCTCGATCTTTGGTTTGGCACTACACCCGGAAGTCTTCACGCATGTTGTTTTCCTAAAATACTTTGTAAGCCCAACAAGCATTTACCCATGTAAAGTGCCCCTTTGATCTTTACTCTTTTTGAAGAATTAAAACTTGCTCATCCTTGTCTAAATATTACTTTTACAAACACTTGTATCAAAATTAAACACTGAAGAAATTGATGGGTCTACACTGTGTGAAAAGATCTTATATGCTCAGTTGATTTCCGCTCATTAACTCTTCCAACCTGGAACACGCATGCACTGACGTTTGCAAACAGTGTAGACCCAGATCAGAGGGCTCCAAAATCCTCTGGCAAGTGTCAGCCGTTCGTACTGGGTAGACTATATAGTTAACATTCGTGGGCTATTCCACTCTGAAAACTCATGGTTGAAAGAATTAAGGGTCAAGATCTAAGCTTTCGTCACAAAATCTGTTGCATAATATAAATCCATCTGGTATTCTCAAGAAATCTATTCGTCTTGAAAATACATGTATTCAATATAAGGTCACTAAATGTTTGTTTGTCACACATCGATAACCGTGTTAGCCCTGTATCCGATAGAGGTGCCTCTTGATCTATCTATCTATCTATCTATCTATCTATCTATCTATCTATCTATCTATCTATCTATCTATCTATCTATCTATCTATCTATCTATATATCTATCTATCTATCTATCTATCTATCTATCTATCTATCTATCTATCTATCTATCTATCTATCTATCTATCTATCTATATATCTATCTATCTATCTATATATCTATCTATCTATCTATCTATCTATCTATCTATCTATCTATCTATCTATCTATCTATCTATCTATATATCTATATCTATCTATCTATCTATCTATCTATCTATCTATCTATCTATCTATCTATCTATCTATCTATATATATATATATATCTGTCTATCTATCTATCTATCTATATATCTATATATATCTATCTATCTATCTATCTATCTATCTATCTATCTATCTATCTATCTATCTATCTATCTATCTATCTATCTATCTATCTATCTATATCTATCTATCTATCTATCTATCTATCTATCTATCTATCTATCTATCTATCTATCTATCTATCTATCTATCTATCTATCTATCTATCTGCAAACAGAGTTCATTTGGGTCCGGTCTATTTGTTTATGTGATTATATAGACCTGATTTATCATTTTGTGTCATGACCAAAATACTCCCCTGTTCATATACGGTTATAAAAAGGATAGTCATTGCGTTGTCATTTCTTGCATGAATATTAATCAAATAAAGGGTTATACTGAAGAATCGCTTTGCATTAGCCACATAATAAATAAACATAGGTGTCTGAATGTAGCTGATGGCTAATGCAAAATAAAACTAATGCACTAACGCTTTCCCTCATATAAACGTGTTTTCACGCATCTGCAAACAGAGTAGACCCAGATCAGACGGCTCCTCATGGTCTACTCTGTTTGCTAATAGAATTTCAAATATCTGTATATTTACTTTCTATAATGGCTACAATGCTCCACCTTCCATATTTCATAATAACTATTTTGTTAATGAATATTCAGTAGGTATTGAAATATGTTATAAATATAGAACAGGGAAAGGGCTAAACTACAATTGTGAGTTTCTGTATAACTTTTGTACTTCATTCAGCACTCATCTGCTTCAATGTTTACTATACTCGCGAGATTCTCATGTTTACCATTCTCGCGAGATTATTCTATCTACAGTTCGCTTGGCCAGTTCATAGAATTCATAAAAATGGCAAGGTCCGGAACCATCATAAGAGTTTAAAGCTGTTACTGATTTTTATTTTTGATAATTAAACATTTTGACTGACTGTATACGTTATATTGACAGTATCTTACCAGTAAGAGGGAAAAATGTAGCCACTGAGCCACCATGGAACAGGCCGGTGAAACCAAGGGCGTTTTTGAACTTGGACATCCCAATATGCTCTATGAGGATGACAGCGAAGAGAGCAATATATACACCGGCAAGAGAGGCTGTAAGTAAATAATGTGGTAAAGCGTTTACAGTATAAAGCTCGGCAATAAAGGCTGTAAGTAAACAATGTGATATACTCGTAGTATTGTATAGTACATACACCGGAAAGACAGACGGCACATACATAATGAGTAAGAGCATTTATAGTATATACCTCGGAAAGAGAGGTTGTATGTAAACAACGTTGTAGAGCGTGCATAGTATATACATCGGAAACAGAGGTTGTATGTAAGCAACGTTGTAGAGCGTGTATAGTATATACCCCAGCGAGAAGCGCTTTAACAAAGTTGTAGAGCGTGTATAGTATATACCCCAGCGAGAAGCACTTTAACAACGTTGTAGAGCGTGTATAGTATATACATGTACCCCAGCGAGAAGCACTTTAACAACGTTGTAGAGCGTGTATAGTATATACCCCGACGAGAAGCGCTTTAACAATGTGGTAGAGCATTTATAGTATTTACATAGGAAAGAGAGATTGTATGTAAACAATGTGGTACAGCGTGTATAGTATACACCTCGGAAAGAGAGGTATGTAAATAAACGTGGTAGAGCGTACATAGTATATACATCGGAAGCAGAGGTTGTATGTAAGCAACGTTGTAGAGCGTGTATAATATAATTTATACCACAGCGAGAGGCGCATTAACCACGTGGTAGAAACTCTAAGTATACAACGATAATGAATTACGAATTTTGATATTACGAGTAGCAACCCGGTCACCAACTGACGCGTCTCTCTTGAAGATGACTATAAACACCCGTGCACCAAGCTCAGCTGGCTAACATATTGATGTTGAAAGTGAATGGGGTCTTTAATTTTCATTTGCAGTAGACATGTTAACACAAGGCATGTAATGTTAGAGCTTAGTATTGATATCAAAAATCAAAACAAGAATCTGTAAATTTAATTATGTCGTGTTCATGCTTTTCTCACACCAGATGACGCTGCTCATAAGTAAATGGTGCGACATATACACCAACTAGCGAGGCTCACACACCAAACTGCACAGCTTATATACCGAATAATACTTCTCATACACAAGATAGTGTGATGCATAAACCAAATGACCCCATACATAAGATTAAATACTACTCACCCTGTATAACAACAAGGACTATCATCGTTTTAAATCCTTGTACAAAGCGTGTTAGGTTGTTGAGGATGGCAATGATGGTTAAGGCCACGGCCACAATCGTCGTCGGCTTGAAATATTTCCTGTCAGCCAATACACCCACACACACTCTGCTAACCAGATCTATGCACCCAATTACCGACAGCAATACGCCAGTCTCCTTGCTTTGTATTCCGATGTCCTTGGCCAGAGGTATGAGGTACATGTTTGTCATGATTGATGTTGGTAACGCCACAGATGCGAGTAGAAGGTAATGTATAAATGTCAAGTCCTTTAACAGTGCTAAATCGAACACAGTTCTTAGAAAGTGTACAATCTTTGCTTTAGCTCTTAGCAGACAATTAGTCTCTTTTACGTCTTTGTTGACTTGTGCGTCTGATTCATGGACGTTGTCACTGGCTATAGTGTGGGCGATATTAAGGCTAACTAATGATCCATACATTATATCCGTGGTTTGATTGAATAAGACTTTCGAACTAGAACGGATGTCAGTTAGATCTTTAGCAGTGTATCCGATTTCGATCGTTGTAAGCCCAAGATTTGATAACTGTGTTCCAGACCGGACCGTTTGTTGTAACGGAGATGACGGTATAGTCTCCTTAGCAGACCGTGGTTCGTGTGACAATGACCTTGACATGCGGAATTCCGTAGCAGCCAGATGCGGCATCCTTCTGAACACAGTTGGCGAATTCATGGCGTTTTCATCTATCTCAAGACCAGGGTTTGTTGAAGGTAATACACCATTTTCGCTATGCGTTGTTGTGCTATGTTTCTGTATGCTTTCATCAACTTCAGTGCTGGTACCGCACAGAAAATCGTTCACTGATGACTTGTCATTTAATACTTCACCATTAACACCATTCTCGGCATAAGCAGCTGGCACTTCTTGACTATTTCGAAATTCTTCCAATTCATGATCAGCTGCTTGGTTTGAATTTACCTTCTTTTTACGTTTGGTGTAAAATTCAGGCGGACGCATAAGGCATCCGGAAATCAGAATATTTAAAAGAATACCAGAAGAGATAAACATGGTTCCCGAATAGCTGTAATAGTCAAACATAGCTGTGTACATTGGCCCGAAAACCAGCCCACCGAGTGAAGCTCCAGCCACAGTAATGCTATTAGCCAACCCTCGTCGTTTATTAAAGTAGATACCGATTGTGTTCAATATTGGTAGATAAATCATTGTCGCAGCAACACCTGTAGATTAAACAATAGAGCATTTCTTTAGTGACCACCTAAGACGGTTGACATACTTTACTGGTCGCTATACAATAGTTGAAATAGAGTAAAACCCCTTTGAAACGGACATTCAAGTTAATATCAAATAAGTATCAATGGTAGCTTAAGACCAGGCGTCCACTAGGACGCCGAATGGTTCCCGAAGGGGTCCCAAATGTGGACATCGCAGATTCTGGATGATTCGGCATGCCATCGGGATGTTCTGGAACCCTTCCGCGTCATTCCTGAACTCTTCGGGAACGAACCCTTTTAGACACTTCGGGGACTGATCGGGATCGAAAAAGATTCGGCATCCAAGTTTTAAAAGTTTAAAAATATGGACGCAGAATCTTCTATTCGGGAAGGCTTCGGTGCCTTCTGGAACTCTTCTGGAACCTTTCACGGTGGCTTCGGGTAGTTTCGGGAGCATTCTGCAAGGCTTCGGGATCTCCTATCCATCCCGAGCGGTTTCAGAATGAAACCGAACCGATGCGGAAGGCTTCCCGAAGGCTTCACGAATGCTTCCCGAAGACGCGGAAGCGTTTCCGAATCCTCGCGGAAGACATGCCGAATGTATATGTATTATGAACTAATCAGAATCGTTTCAAAAGACGCTGATGTCAGCAAAACTTATATACATGTATATCTTAAAAAGAGCGGTCGCTAGATTGTCGAAAGGATTTCGAGACATAAAATATGATATACAAGAAACTTTACTCGGATGTTACAAAACATCTTATTTAACATGAGCTAGAAGCTATTTGCCAATTAAAACAATAGCTTCTTTAACATTAGCTAACATTAACTTACTAACTATCTATGGATAAAATATATGTATAAAGAACAGGAACGGCTATAAAATATAATATACCTCAGTTTTGCTACCTATTATAAATAGCTTTAAAATAGCATAATATAATCAATCCCTTATACTCGTAAATGTTTTTCGACGAAAACGAAATAAAACACACGAGAGGGAAAGCATCTAGATGTAGAGTGTATTTGAACCCTTACTCAATCAGGGTCTACATACTTTGTATTTATATAAATATATAGATGTGTGCGTATCCTTTACAAGTAGTATACTTGCAAAGAGTGTATTTGTCTTTTACAGTAGAGATTCTGAAAAAGGGTTCCTATTTTACCCACCAAAACAGGGTCAATAGAGTGTGTTATTTTGCAACACATCTATAGCTATAATAAATATATGCCAATTATTATTTACATTAATTCTCATGTACACACTTACTTATTTTGTGGTATAAGGCTGTGTGCATATATTATGAATATGTGTCAGTGGATCTATACTTGTACTATAGAAGCTTAAGAACTATCTTTAAATGCAAATTAAGACATGAAATGGAAATAAGCCATACATGGGTAATGGTCATTAAAAACTGACATGAGAAAATGAATCTTTTTTTTCAATTAAGTATGAGAAGTTTTTAAGCAATCCACAGTCACATATATTGAAATATTACGACATCATGCATATGGGAAGAAGGCTAAGTTAATACATACAGTTTAAAACGATATTAATATAAAGCAAGCATAAGAGGGCTGCTCCGGGCGTGAAGGAATTGTTAGTCTTTAATACATGATAATGGCGCCATGTACTTTTTTTTTTTTATAATGGCACCATGTACTTCGACCCCCCCCCCCCCCCCCCACACACACACACACACACACACATTAGGTGTTGGGAATCGGAAGTAACCCCTCTCCGTCCAAATGGATCTAGTCTAGATATAGGGGAAACATCTTTTCCACTCCAAAGAGACATCTTTTCCATCCCAAAACACAAACATGCGACATCGTTATATATCCAGCCTCTCAGTTCGGCAACCCTTCAGCCTTATTTCTGCAACAATTCGGCACCCCTTCGGCATGTTCTGCAACGTTTCCGCAACGTTCCCGCGCGATCAGAAACCATTCGGGAAGCATTCGGAAGGAAATTCTCAATGTTTCGGCATGATTCTGCATCGCTTCGGCGTCTGTTCCGCAACGCTTCGTAAGCCATTTCCCGAATACTTGCGGAATGCATGCCGAATGACCCCGAATACAAAGCTGATCCCGAATGATTCCCGAGTCTTAGCAAAATTTATTATGCAACCCTTCGGCAAGGCTTCGGCGCTAGAGTGGACGTCAGGCATAATGCAGGGTGAAAGTCGTGCAAAAACTTCCTAAAGGAGCCTTCAAGCATGACATTCTCATCCGGCATTAAAGAGTCAACTGCTTAAGATATTTACATTTTTCTTTACTAAAGCGGCCATCAAAAAAGTGTTCTAATCATGGGTATGCAGTGCAAAGTGGTAGCTTAATGCACGTCAAAAGAAATGTAGAAAGCTCCTATGGGTACTTTCTGCATTTCTTTTGCCTTGCATTAAGCAACAAACTGCTATTTAGTACACCTATGTTCAATAAAAGAATGGGTGCTATAAGACAGGTTCTCCTGTACTTAACTCTTTTGGCGCCAAATTTAAAAATGTCGTCTGCAATAATAATTTCATATTAAATATAATTCTAAACTAAATAATAAAGGTATATTAGTAAAACATTTGTTTTTAAAAATCTGTACGCTTGGGCTAAAATAATACAGAAAACAGTGAAGTCCCAGGTCAGATGCTGCCTTGAAAAGGCGGCATTTGACCTGGGACTGCACTGTTTTCAATGGTGCCAACAGGCGACATTGGCGCCGAAAGAGTTAAGGAACAGAGGGGAAAACAAAGTACCATGGTTATACGTAGTGCACTTTAACTCTGATATGTCGAGTTCGGATAACTTGAACATTGGGATAACTCGAACTAAAAGTTAGGTCCTTCCACAAATAATAACTTAGGTCCAGATAAGATGCGTAATTTAAAAACATTTTCAAGAATAACTCCTTTATTCCTCCACATATCCTATGTAGGCAGATGGCTGCTTCATACAGGGTGAAAGTCATGCAGAAAGCTCCCCTAGGAGCTTTCTGTATGACTTTCACCCTGCATGAAGCTGCCACCTGTCTCCGAGATCGATATTTATACCAAATTTGACGCCCGGTTTAGAGGGGTTTACTGTATTGGTATCAGTAAGCATCATACTTATAGTGATATATGAACAAGAAAAGTTTTAATAAAAACTGTAGAATTGGCTCTCTCTACATGATTCAATAAAAAAACAGAGTAGACCATGATCAGACGGTTCTTACAGATGCTCTCTGACCTCGATCTATTCTGATTGTAAAATCATTAAAAAGTCCATTATATGGAGTTAAATGTTAATATCTTTCACTTCGAGTATTCATCGACAGTTTGCTAGATATACATTTTGTTGGCAGTTATATTCATTCATACTACATGTATAATAGCCCTTTCAGTGCAATGAAGACCGGCCTGTGGCATCATACGCAAAACAGTCTTGATCCTGATGAGACACCGGGTAATTCGGCGTCTCATCAGGATCCAAACTGTTTAATAATATGTGTATTGTTTTATAACGATTTTGAACACGCGCCCATTGTAAAACTTTGGAGCAGACGGAAATGCGTTCAGCAGATGAATATGCTGGTACTGAAATGGTGATAAAAGTTATTTAAGCGCGCTCAGTAATTATGAATATTTCTCGTTTTAGCGTCAGTATAAGAAATAAGAAGTTCCGATGCACTCTATAAAAGTAGCATCTCTCTAAAACGACCTTTTAATGTATAGAAAGTGTTGTCATTGAAAGCTGGCTGTTGCTCAATGCAGGACAAAAGGAATGCAAAAAAAATCCCTTCGTTCTGATTTAAGCTACCACCTGACTTTAAACGACAAATTATACCTTATATATGCTAGGTGTGAAATTGTGACTGTTACTTGTACATGCTGAAATATGATATAGTTGAACCCAATAGTGAGTCAACCCTACATTATAAGGATGAGCCACCTATATGTGTTAAACTATAGGGTCTACTCAATATAAAAGGTAAAACTTGTTAAAGGATTTTGAACGACAAACAGTGCAGACCCTGATCAAAGGACCCCTCTAGGAACCCTCTATCTGGGTTTACACTGTTTGCATAAGTGTCCTGGGTTGAAAGGATTAAGCTTGGTCTTGAAATTAGGATCAAGTTACAGCCTACCTGCAACGGCACCCAAAGTAAAGATGAGAACTTCAAAATGATTGGAGAATGCGCTGATGACGTAACAGCCGCTGGAAAGTACGGTGCCTATACATACTGATGTCCTGGCTGTCACGTGATTTAACCAAACGCTCGACACAAAGATACCTGTCAAATTGTGAAGACAAAAAAGATACCGTAAATCCATTAATGTCCCTTTAAAGCGGCCATGCAAACAGCGTAGACACAGATCAGAGGGTTCCTGAGGGAGTCTTCTGATCAGGGTATGCACTGTTTGCTGAACACGCCAATGTCAATGGCTTATTCTAGGAAATATGGTGTTTGCTGTGACCCCTCCACATGAAAAATAGTTTGGTCCAAATGTAAGATCTGGAGGAGTTTTCCTTAAATAATATAGGGAAATGTGCGTCTTTTGTCTGTTATCTGCCCCTGTCCAACCGAGTAGGTCCTTTCTACATACTTGTACATGTATATGTCTCTGGTCCTTTGTTACACTTTTGTTATCCATTATTAATTGTTTTCACTTTGATTACACAAAGTTTTTTTTTAAATCGAGAATAACGAAGCATGTAGAAATATATTGTTTGCATTTTGAAGTTTTATTTTTGTTTTATTTTGCACTTTTCTTTAAAAAATGTAGATAAATGACAAGTTTACCCTAAACCTAAGAAACCGAAAGAAATACATGGCTACATTTCAGACTGCTAACTTAAATGCTAAAATGTCTTTATTAAATCATTTAACAGATAATATGCCTTTTAATGCCTTTGCAAACAGAGTAGATCCCGATCAGACAGATCCTCTAGGAACCGTCTAATCAGGATCTGCTCTGTTTGCTTATGATACAATATAGATATGATTCCAAAGTTTCTGCTATGCCCCGAAATTCCTGTGTTAATATATCATTATAAAAATAGTTTAATTGATATTGATGTTCACATTATTTCTTACATTTATATTCATAGAGTGAAGGGTTAATAAAATCGAAAAATTATAAACTTTTTTGGGAGGGGAGGGGACGTTCAGTATTTTTTGTGTAACAGTCTAACAGGGGCATGGTCCCCCAGTGCCATAGATAAGTTACCACCATATATCACGGTAACTTCCCATTTCGTCTACTTCTCATTTCGTCTACTTTCCAATTCGTCTACTATTTTGGCATTTGTTCCCATTTCGTCTACTCCTAATTTTACATCCTTTCCCATTTCGTCTACTGCTTATATTTCCATGTCTACTGCTTATATAATAGATTGTCACTAGTAAGAATACTAATCGTCTGTTCTGTTTTTAATAAGTAAATGTCTTATCTGGGTCCATACCGTTTTATTTAGTCACTGAAATTTGCAAGATAAGTTCATTGTCTTGAAGGCTTAACTTTTAAATAATTGAATTTGTCAAATTTCTGACTGAAAGAGTTTAATTCTAACCTACAGTGGTGCAACCGAATGATGTTTGCAAAAATAAAACATTGCAGACGCTGATGAGAAAACCTCTAGAAAACAAACACTCGTCACGGTCATTACAATTTGCTGATGTCTTGTAGACTGGTTTCCTACATTTTGTAAGGGTTAAATATTTTAATTTTATTTGATATCTGAGGTGATTTCTGATATAAATAAAAACTATACTCGGAACACAGCAAAAGCACAGTGTACGGTCAAATAGTGTGAATTCTAATCAGTCATTAAACATTTTTTTCACATTTTGATCTGGATCAAACTACTTGAACGTGTTAACCATTTACTCCATGTCATGTAAGAAATGGTGGCATCGTGAATATTAATTAGATTTTTTTTAAAATGTCAGATTAACACATGAATGCTTTGCGAAAGTAGGAACTATAGAACTATAGAGCAGATCCTGATCAGAAACCCCCTACACTGTACAGGAACCATCTGATCTGGGTCTACCCTGTATGCAAAGGCAAACTTTTGCTTGCAATAATTAAAGTAAGTATGGACTCTCAAATGAACAAAAAGGAAGAAATATTAAAAATTAAACTATATCGAACAAACAACTGTCGAGGGCATATACACAATATCATTGAAGTTAGATTTTACATTATAGCAGGGGAAGTGTAATGACCAGCCCTGAAAGTGTAATGTCTACCCCCTTCTCTGTTTGTGCAAAATGGTTGAAAGAACAATATTTATGTTCAAAATGTAAGAAATTTCCATTTCATCTACATGATTTAAATCATTTTGTTGATCAATCTTATCATGAATAAATTCAGTAAACACATACAATGGCGATCGATAAAATCAGAAGTTATCCGGATGAGGGACCTACTCGGTGCGAGCGCCACCTATAAATTGAATTTGGGGAGATAACCCACAAAAGACGCCCATAATGGGTTAAAGACCGAAACGAAATGAAATGATCTATGTATGCCGCTAACTGTCCGTTCATTCATTCATTCATTCATCGGAAGAGACTATAAACCGAGGTCCGATGTATCAGTGCTTTACACTGGGCATCTAAAAGAACCAGAGAAACTCAGTCGATAATAAGAGTAGAGCATCGCGTCCGTTTTTCTCTGTATCCTCTTCCCTCTCTCTCTCTCTGGGGCGTCCAATTAGCCCACAATGAGCAGGAACGGACGCTAATCAACACAAACAAACATACATTCATTCATTCATTCTTTCATTTACATACCCGTTAATTCACTTATTCGTATACTCATTCTTTCGTCCATTCAATTATATATCTGTTCATTCATTTACTCGTATATACTCATTCATTCATTCATTCACATGCCCGTTCATTCACTTACTCGTATACCCATGCATTCATTCAGATACCCGTTCATTCACTTACTCATTCATTAAGATATTGGTTTACCGTTATGCTCACCTGATACACTGCTGACCAAGTTGGCAACCATTTGTATAAGGGTCGTCCGGGAGGCGGATGATCCAAATCGTTCTTGAAATTTGACGAAAAACAATCCATACGATTTTAATATTCCCCCATAGATGAAAACTTCAAAAGTCGCAGCTGTTGAAATGAACAATACGAAATGTTAATTGTGAGCGTCTTTTCTAACACAGGGGCCATATGCACTGACATTTTGAGTCTTAATTTGAGACACAGACATCGGCAAGTCAATTTCAAAACTGATTAATTCGCATTTCCTTTTAGTACATATCATACAGTAGAAACTGTTGAACCCATTCCCTCATATTGACGACTTTTGACGACTCTGTAAAAGTCACTTTGTGAAACCATTGTGATAAATAGAGCATTTGCTCCTATAGGAGCAAATGCTCTATTTATCACAATGGTCTCAAACTACAAAATTCTAAAACTTTCCTTTTCTCTAGTTAATGCTCCTTTTCGGTAGATTTATTCAAAGAGGTTGTGTCTAAAATAGCCTATGAGGTAATGAGTTAAAAGACCATCAAAAAGAGGTCTAATTATGCGTCTTATGGCAGTTGGTAGCTTAATGTAGAGGTGTCATTGATGGAAACGTCTGTATCGATATATCGATGGAAAGATATCGGCGATGTATCGATATATCGATTTCTATACACGAACATGATTTCTGCTCTGTAGTTACATCTGAGTGTAAAAAGTCAAAACTTTCAATAAAATTATTTTTCAAACTATAAACAAGTAGAAGTAGCACTCACATTATCATGGCTATTGCAGTCCCAGATTGAGACAACACTTTCAGAAGAATTTTACTGCAAGTATATAAGAAGTTACCAACATGTAAAAAATATAGCCGGTGGAAATGTGTTTATTTGTCCTCCATTTGAATCGACATTTTGAAACCAGTATCGATATCGGATCGACTGATGTGAATCGATGATATATCGATATCGTTACTATCAATGACACCTCTAGCTTAATGCAGGTCAAAGGTAATATCGAAAGCTCCTACAGGAACTTTCTGTATTACTTTTGCGCAGCATTAAGCAACCACCTGTTTTTAAGACTCAATAAATGAATGACCGCTTAGGACATATTCTACTATAATAGTTACCCTCGAAGCTGCATGATAGATGTTTTACATAAAGAGCACAGTTTAGAATGATGAATTTACAGCATTACTTAATTTTTGCAATGTTGATCAGTTTCGAAATAGACTCAAAATGTTTGTGAATATGGACCAATAGCTTGTAAAAAGTTTTGTTTGAGTATAAGTAGTTAATTCTCAAGAATTTGATTGGTCCGATGTTTGGTTTGGCACAAATAGAGCTGATATAGACAAGTCCCTGTACAAACAATGTACACATAGACCCATGAGACCAGTCGTTGTTCATAGTGAGCGTACACAAACTAGCCGCTGTACAACCAGTGTGAAGATAGACCAGTCGATATAGAAACAGAGCGTACACTGACCAGTCTTTATACAAACAGAACGTAAGACCAGTTTTTATACAAACAGAACGTACATAGACCAGGCACTGTACAAACGATGTGTACATAGACCAGTCGCGTTACAAACAAAGCGTACATAGACCAGGCACTGTACAAACAGAGCGTACATAGACCAGGCACTGTACAAATAGAGCGTACATATACTTAGTGTACAAACAGAGCATACATAGACCAAGCACTGTACAAACAATGAGAACATAGACCAGCCATTGTACAAACAATGCGTACACAAACAGTGACCTGCAGAGTGAGAGAGGGGAGAGACAGAGAGAGAAATAGAGGGAGAGAGAGAGTGACAGAAAGATACAGCAGATAGAAACGGAGATAGAGAGATAGGGATAGAGGCAGAGAAACAGAGAAACAGAGAGAGGCAGAGAGAGAAACATCGAGAGAGACAGGGAGAGACGCAGAGAGACACACACACAGACAGACACAGACAGGCACAGCAACATAGAGACAGAGAGAGAGAAAGAGAGACATAGAGAGACAGAGAGACATACACTTAGAGAGAGACAGAGAGACATAGATACACAGATACAGAGATACAGAAAGAAAAAGACAGGGATAGACATAGATATAGAGAGACAGAGACTGAGGTCCAGAGAGACAGAGATATAGACAGGGAGGCAAAGAGATTAAGAGAGACAGAAAGTAAACCAGAGAGATAAAAGTTGACAAATGCAGACATACATTCAGAGACAGATCTATAGCTATAAGTTTCATACCAAACAGAATCACCCATGCCCAACCCTTGTCTATGGGCAATCCTTCTAATGCATCCTCCTCATCATTCTTACTGACTGTTTTCCCCTCATTTGATAGCAAAGTCTCTTCTTCTGTCGTTTCTTCATCATCTCTATCCTCTTTAATTTGGACTTCTCCATTCTTTTCCTTATCTGATAACAAGTTATTTTGGTCCGTTATTTCTTCATCAGCTCTGTCGTCTTTCATTTTAACTTAAAGTGTTTTAACTACAGTAAAACCTCTCCAAAACCGGAATTCTAGTACAGAATAATTTAGACACTTTCATGCTGGTGGCTGCTTAATGCAGGGTGAAAGTCATGCAGAAAGCTCCCAGAGGAGCTTTCTGTATGACTTACATCCTGAATTAAGCTGCCACCTGTCTCAAAGACGGACATTTATACTAAATTTAACGTCCGGTTTAGAGGGGTTTTGCTTTACACAATTCCTTTAAGCCGAGCAAGCTTTGTGGAAGCTATCTAACCGAGCAAGCTTTGTGGAAGCTATCTGACTGAGCGTCAAACAGCTATGTCATGAACATTTTACGATAAGAAATTTATGTTACTATTGTGCAATTCATCTCCTGTCACAATGTGATGAAACCAGTTAGAACACTTCGGAAATTAAGAGGTTATCAGCTAGCTTGTATGAACTATTTTGGGACCAAATATTTTCAACCTACAAACAATGTCGTTTGCTTTAAGTTTCAGAGTCAGTCGACTTTCCTTCGATTTTTTCTCCAAACCGCAGCTGGCGTGTCAAACAGTTTGGATTCTGATGAGGCGCTGAGTTATTCGGCGTTTCATCTGGATCCAAACTGTTTGCATATGTCATCGTAGATTGGCCAATTGCAGCAAGGCCAGTCAATTAGTCACTCTTCGGCGGGGGATGAGTCAACCTTTTTTGTGTATATCCTCATTCACCGAGATACGTTTTTTGGACATTCTTTTGTAGGGACGTATTCTGTACAAAATACGTATGCTGGGGAGAGTTTGGTAGCAAACAGACCAGCTTGTCCATCTAGCGGCTACAATAAAATCCTTCAAAGGCGACCATTTTCTGAAAACATAGATGTCTTAAAAAGTAGGGTTTCTCTTAACCCATTCCTCCATAGGCTATTTTAGACCCAGCCTCTTTGAATGAATCTACCCAAAAGGAGCATTTACTATAGAAAATGACGATTTTAGAATTTGGTAGTTTGAAACCATTGTGATAAATAGAGCATTTGCTCCTATAGGAGCAAATGCTCTATTTATCACAATGGTTTCAAGAAGTGATTATTACAGAGGCGTAGAAAGGCGTATTTATGGAGGACAGGGGGTTAATGCAAGACGAAAGTAATGCAGAAAAGTTTCGGTTGAAACCTTCTGCCCAACTTTCGTCCTGTATCAAGCCTCCACCTGTCCCTGCGACCAAGAATTAGGCCTCTCGCTGGTGGTCGCATTAGAGGGATTTACTGTATTTGGTATGTTTCCACAAGTATTACTAAGTATGCATTTAAATAGACCACAAACCAAACGTGAGAACAGGCTGATGTAAATTTTGTTATCGTTATCTATTAATTGTAAACAAAACTGTCCGTATTTCTTTCGCTGCCTAATATTGTCGTTTGGAAATATTTGTCGTCTGCTACACTTTTCACTTGTTTAATTTTCTTTCCATTCTCTTTCAAACTCATTATCACAGAAACAAACAGTTTGGATCCTGATGAGACGCCGAGTTACTCGGCGTCTCATCTGGATCCAAACTGTTTGCAAATGTAACCACAGATACACCATATGTATCAAGTTTCATCTTCTATTGGTTAATTAATTGTAATCTCTCCATATAGTATTGATCCTTATCAGATGCCGATTAATTCCTCGACCCATGGGGGCATAAAATAATTCGCATATGGAACTTACTATTATTGAGAAGTTTTACGTTGATTGTAATTTGAAAATGATGACGACGGAGGGCTGTACTCAGGTTAAACTTCAGAACAGTTTGGACTTGTTTGTTAAGTCCTTGACCTTCAGTTTGCGGAACAAATAAACATGATAAAACAGGGTTTGTTTATGGTGGTATATTTATGACACCACTTAATTATCATGAAAGTGTGATGCTAATATTTCACATAAATACTTAAATAATGCAGTTAGATTTCAGATATTTATCTGAAAAGTGGAACCTGGAAACACGAATTGTGTCATGATCAATATAAGTATCTGGTATTCATGGAAAGATTCCACTCTCAACTTATAGGATAATAATGTGAGATACTAACAACTAGAAACTTTTCACGAAAGCTAAATGGTTAGTGCTGTCGGAAATACGTCACCATATTTCCCCAATTTATCGCATGAAAATTGTTCAGCTGCAGTTTATCATGAACATTTGATTTTTATGCCATGTCACAAACTGTAGAATCAGATCCAAATGCAAACTTGGCAGACTCTGGTCCCTCCTGGTTTATTGTGTTCCATGTCGTCCTGGCTTTCCGTTGTTCGGCTTTGTCGTAGTATTTCGCTGTTTCCGTATGTCCTGACTCTCCGTTGTTCCTCGCTATTCGTGTTTCCATTGTTTCCCCCGGATGGGCCTCCGTGGCTGTATGGTTATGGTCGTCGACTGTCTATCTTTTAGACCCTCACCGCTGTGGGTTCGAATCTTGGTCCGGGCATTTGGATTGTTCATGTGAGGAAGTCTTCCAGCTGGCTTGCGGTAGGTTGGTGGTTCTACTTGGATGTTCTTCTGTGCACGAAACAATGCAACTTGTCCCGCGCACAGAAGAACCTCTGAGGTCTTCCTCCACCTGTAATTTGCCGGACGTCGTGATATGACCGAAATACTGTTAAAACGACGTAAAGTCTCATAAAATAAATTGCCCCCCCCCCCCTTCTGCTTTGGCTTTCTCACTTTTTCGTTGTACGACGTATTCATTTCCCGTGGATTGCCGGTGTAGCTGACCATACAGTATACACTTATTCGCTTGATCATTTAGCCTGATCATTGAAGTTGGAACAATAAATGTAGGAAAGCTTATCCCTTGACCCATTCCCTCATATTGACACCTTTTGACGACTCTGTAAAAAGTCATTTTTTGAAAGCATAGTGATACATAGAGCATTTGCTCTATATATCACAATGCTTTCAAAACTGCACAAGTCCTATAAAGTTTCAAGTAAATGCTCCTTTTCGGTAGATTTATTCAAAGAAATTGGGTCTAGAAATAGCCTATGAGGGAATGGGTTAATGTGCGGGAACCGGGTATAAATGATACTTGCAAACAGTATATACACAGGTCAAAAGCCTCCCGAGGGAGCACTTTGATCAATGTCTGCATTGTTTCTCATAATAAAGTTTCTTCAATGATAATGTTTAGGTCAATTAACCCATAACCTGCCAGTCACAACTATTGTTGCATTTGTAAACAGTGTAGACCCAGATGAGAGAGCTCCTATAGGAGCTCTCTCATCAGGGTCTGCACTGTTTGCCATGGAAAATGCATACCTGCATGCTCTATCCTTTTGCCTAGGAAATCATTTCAATATAACCCGTATATTTTGGTAAAGATTTGCCTAATTAATATTCATAGAGGGTAGAATGATAAAACATGTGTGGCAGGCTAAGGTTTAATGTTCAGAAAAGGAGGAACGAGTTATAATAATTGAGAAGGTTAACCCTAACCCTTACGACGCTGAAGTTTCAAATGGACTATTCCAAATTCAAAACTGGTCCAACTTTTGTGAATGTTTGGGGATTTTTAACGAAAAGTGTGACATGAAAAACAGTGCAGATCCTGATGAGAGGGCTCCTCTAGGAGCCCTCTCATCTGGGTCTATACTGTTTGCAAAGGACATTAGTGACTCGTGTCCCGCACAGTAAGGGTTAAGGGTGAATACTGAATATGAGTTTGACATTTTGCTAACACTTATATATATATCTAACGAGCACAAAACAAAAAGTATCAGTATCAAAGGAAACAGTTTATTTTGAATCACAGAGACATTTTTCGGTATAGGTTAAAGTTAACAATCTTTTCAATAATGTTTGAACATAACAAATACCAAGTTTTATTATATTATCGAAAGTATGCGTTCATTGTAGAGCCTTCCTCTTTAATAATTTAGTATAAGTCGTGTATAATACTTACAACAATAACGATAATAATCATGTACATTCGATAGTTCGAACACTAAAACAAGTATCATTATCTATCTTTAATACAGGTGGTAGCTTAATGCAGGGTTAAAGTCATGCAGAAAGCTCTTAGAGAACCTTTCTGTATGATTTTCACCCTGCATTAAGCTGCTATCTGCCTAAAAATCTCAATTCGCCATTACTAAAACTTCCATTTATCGGGTGTTTACTGTAGAGTGTACAACAATGTATGAATCTATCGATCTACCAGTATAGATGTGTAAGCTTGTAGTTAAAAGAAACGTGTAAATTTGTCAAGCTCCATGCTTTCATGTTCCTCTAATCGTACAAATCACGAAATAGCCCTGTACCATATGGACATATACATGTAGTAAGAAATAATGACTAGAGACTTGTTGGAATGGTATTATTAACATAATTATTTAGCGTGCCAGAAACTCTAGAATAATTTCATAAGCAAACATGATATGCAGCAAAACGGCCACTAAATTACATCAAATAATACAAGTATACAAGTATACAAATACACAAGTATACACAAGTATTTTGTGTTAAAGGCAGGTGGCTGCTTAAAGCAAGGTGAAAGTAAAACAGAATGCTCCTATAGGAGCGTTCTGTTTTACTTTCACCTTGCTTTAAGCAGCCACCTGCCCTAAATACCAACTAATTAACACAAATTAGTGACCGTTATAGAGAGGTTTTACTGTACATTGATTAGACATTTCCTACGTCTGATCTGGGTCTACTCTGTTTGCAAAGGCATCGACACACGGACGCAAATCTATGTATTTCAATTTGCACATGTCAATCATGCTGCGCATAGACGGATAACGATTAACCCCTTCCAGACCATGAAGACGGATCTGTGATATCATATTTAGTTTTGATCCAGATGAGACGCCGGGTAACACGATGTGTCAACAGGATCCAAACTGTTTAACACTATGTTTATATTTTTTATAAGCAATTGGAGAAAGTTGAAGCAGACCAAAATATGCCAAGCAGATGATAATGCTGGCACTGAAAGGTTTAACCCGTTCAGTGCCAGAAGTGTCGTCTACTAGACATAGTTTCGTCTGCTTCAAGTTTTCGAATGGGCATTTGTTCAATGTCTTTATAAAACGATAAACAGGGTGTCAACCAGTTTGGATCCTGATGAGACGCCGAGTTACTCGGTGTCTCATCTGGATCCAAATTGTTTTGAATATGATATTACATACCCGTCTTCATGACACTGAAATGATTAATTCGACCATAGAATAACGCTGTATCTTCTACAAACATATTTTCAACGCCTTTACAAACATAGAAGACTCAGAACAGACGACTCTTGTAGGAGCCGTCTGCTCAGTGTTGATGTTGTTGCTTATGTATCTATACAGATCTGAATCTAAAGTGTCCGCCATGGTAAAAAGAAAACGTCCTTTGTTCACATTGAATTGTTAGAGTTCAGCTAATAGATAGTCACGATGTCATCATTTCTTATATGACCTTTTATCAGATAACAATATATAATGTTTCTGTTCATCGGGCGTTTTGAGTAATCTATTTAAAGAGGATTTACTGTGCTATAAGATGGGGTTTTACTGTGCTGTGAGATGGGTGAACTGTGTTACAAGAGACATTTTACTCTGTTATAAAACGAACCTTTTCTGTGGTTTAACCCTTCTATTGCTGAATTTTAAAATACATATCTCCTTCTTTACCCATGCCCTGTTGTATAATTACCAATATTTTCACTGTGTACAAGTATTTCGCTGTGCAATCACTGCTGTGGAGTGCACTGGTTGTACAATCAACTTGTAAATAGTGCAGACCCTGATGAGACAGCTCCTGCAGGAGCTGTCTCATCTGGGTCTTCACTATTTACAGGTAGGTATATTGACGTGAATAGCAAGCAAAGGGTTAACTCATTCCCTTCTAGACTATTTTAGATCCAGCCTCTTTGAATAAATCTACCGAAAATGTATAGACTAGGAGAATTTTAGAATTGCGTAGTTTTGAAAACATTGTGATAATTAGAGCAGTTACTCCTTTGGGGAGCAAATGTTCTATTTATCACAATGGTTTCAAAAAGTGAATTTTACAGAGGATGAGTTAAAATGATTTTATTATGCTATGAAGTGCGTTTACCGTTCTACAAGAGAGTTTTTACAGTGCTATGAGAAGAGCTTTTACTGTACTATAAGGTTTTTCTCTTCTACGAGATGGATTTAATTCATGAAAAGTGAAGACTGCAGGACGACAGTAATGCACCCAGTTCCCATTGGATGTTTACAGCAGCTATACTGTGTTATCACGCGGTTATATATCACAGTGGTGTGCGCTGGTCTAGTGGTAACGCGCTTGACTACCAGTCTGGATGTCCGGGGTTCAAATCCCGGAGCCTCCTGGAAATTTCAGTGACGCTTTTCAGTGTCTCCCACCCGCACCTCCTCTCCACACAGGGGTTAAAATGGGTACCTGTGATGGTAACTAGCCGGTACTGCGGCTGCATGATTGCGCCATATGTTAGCAGTGCTCAATATTGTAGGCGAATGACTCAATGACCAGGGGAGTAAATGAACAGCCGGCTGAGCGGTCATACGGACTGAAAGTAGACTGTAACTACTAACTAGGTACTTTACTTTACAGTCTATCGTTCGTTGTGTATGAATCTGTTAGTGCTTTGACCTCCATGTTGTCTGCTGTTCCATTCAGGTATGATGTTGTCTTCGTTTTCGCATTAACTTTCATTTCCATTACATTCCCATCCGCTTCTGCCTTTCCGATACACATAGCCACTAGTCCAAAAGCGCTTCCAACTAAAAGGACTATACCTGAAGAAAAATGATTTAGAGATAGTAAAACGTGTCTACATTGACCACTCAAAAGAGGTACAACTTTGGGTCTTCAGATAGTAGTTTAATACAGGAATGAAGATATTCGAGATTTCTGTATTAATTCCACCCTGTAATAACTCTTTCTCTGTTGAATATTCATATAAGAAATAATAAGACACCATGAATATTAATTAGATTATTTATTATAATAACATTTGAACACAAGACATTTTGGCCACAAACTGCTGTTAAAGGCGCCAATGTTTATTCATTTACCGGTCACTATAGAGAGGTTCTACTGTATGTATCGTCGATGGACCTGTTTCAGTGTATGCCCTATTTCGATAAACTTTACTTGGGAAACGATATCTTCTTTAAGAAGAGCTGAATTACGTCATCACATTTTGCAATACACAAAATAAACAAATACCTGTCATCGCTGTCAAAATTCTAAAATGTGCTGCAAATAGTTAAGTTATTTACTATATTTGATAAAGCATATCAATTTCAGCCATTTTCCTTATGTCTGTTTTCACTTGGATAACTTTTGTTCAAAAAAATACTGTCCTGAAAACGTTTCTCTCAACTTTGTAGAGATATACATTTGTTGTCATATGCTGCAGCAAAGTCACATGACTTCGATGTCTCTGCTCACTGTTTTTCAAGTACAGGCTATGTCCAAAAGTAGTTCCTTCACTATATTTTTCACATAGGAGAGAGACCTTACAGAGCAGAGACCTACTTTAGTTTATTCATACAGGATAGAGACATAATTTTATTCATGCTGGAGAGATACCTACTAGATTTTAATCCAATAATATTTCACAGGAAAATACGCCTTACTAGAGTTGTTTTAGTCTAATTTCAGAGAGAAAAAATGAGTTTAAACAAGGTAAGAACATTGACAATAATGGTTCTTGTTATAAAAATACTTTAAACTCGTTACAGCATGCATAATTTGTTGATATGCATTTCATTTTGTTTTGACAGTTCAAAGTTAAAAAATAAGTTACAAACCTACTACTTTTAATTTACAAATGTAGGCATACATTTTTGTTGAACACTGTATTTGGATAAAAAATAAGCCGCATAGAAATAGGGCAGATAAACACAAAATAACACAAAAATGGCTATGTCATTAAAACGGTTTCAACCGCGATAAATATGGAATATTTTGGGAATTAATTTATACAGATTTAACTCAGAAGACCTATTACAAAGGTATTTATAAGTTTTTTTTATACAATTTTAAGTTTCGTGATCACCGCCATCAGTTTGATTGCTAAGTGCACCGAAACTTATCATGATACCCCCCCCCCCCCACACACACACACACACACACACACGCACGCATAATCTGTTAAACTTATTCCTTACATCCATTCTGTTAACATTTTCAGAGATATTAAAAGATAACATTATAAATTGCAGCCAATAAATATTTCTGATGTCTGTGTTTCTTACATGAATATTGAACAGGGAAAGTCTAAGGTCTAACTATGTTCTTATTGTACAGAAATCCCCCTTTACAGTGACCACCAGAGATATTTCAAAGTCCGTGTCTTTAAGGCAGGTGGTACCGAAAGTATTTCGTCCTGCATTAATGAAACAGTAGTAAAGTCAAGCAGGCAAAGCCACATACAAGACGCAGCCATCACCAAAACATTGATAGATAGCATGTCACAAACACAACTACACACCCAGACACGCGCACATACACGAGATGAACACAGAAAACATTAACAAACACATATGTGCTAGAGATAAACATTCCAAACATGAATAAAAGCATAAGCACAGACACAAGACAAACAAAAGTAAGGGTGACAAAGAGAGTACCGTCTTGGAACGGCCAGTGGCAAAATCACCCATGTATTAACAAGGCGATTGTCGTGCTCACGCGCTGTTGTTGACCGGGTTTGATTATACCTTTGCGGTGCCTATCGTCAATAGTATTGTCGATAAGGTTTGACCTGGCACTGCATGAATATTCCGCCTTTTTCCGTAAGCTGTTTTTATCCTTCCGAACACACACGTGAAACATGCGTCACTATCACGATTTTTCATTGACGAAAGTCGGCGGAAAGTGATGAGTGCCAGTTCAAACCTTACCGATAATAGACGCGAGTACTACAGCGTTTTAACAGTGCACCGGTAACAGCATATATCGAATGAGCCGTCAAAAAAATAGCGTATAGTTATGGTTGTATTTTGAACAATTAAATGAATACAGGAAAGCAGAAAAAGGTTTTATCCAAGAAAAGCGATAATATACATTTTTCGGGCAATAACATCTGCAGTGTCTTGCCTTCACCCTCCGGGCTCGGGACAACAGCCCCTCGGGACACTGCAGATTTTATTGCCCGTAAAAACGTGTATTAACCTTTTATTAAATAAGAGATATATAAAGAGCAAACATGTATTTATACCGATCTCTCATTGTCCTTAGAAATTATAAGGTGTTGAAATATTACTTTACGTCATAACTTCCAGTTTTTGGAAGCCATGTTGGCAGCCATTTCGGAAGCCATATTGGTGGCAATATTAGATATCATTTTAATTAAACTGTTTTGCAGCAATTGGACAATGTGCAAACAAAGCCATATTTATAATTAAACAACCCGGACACACCTGTTATGTACATCAAAGAATCTGGAGAAGTTCTCTAAATGACAATTGAAAATACATGTTGGAGTGTTTTGATGTACGTTTGGATACTATTTTGTTACCTTTCCAACTCTAAAATTGAAAATACAAATGTAGATGATAACTCTGACATTTTTATTTTCATATATTTTTCTGTTTTGACCTATAATTTCCCTTGATCATGACATTATATGAACCTTAAACTTATATCTAACAAACTCCACATCTGTTCATAGTAGTATGTAATTCAAAATATTTACAATATTTCTATCACTCAAGTAACTACAGATCCTCTTTTAATCAGAGGTGTAGGCATTAAAATGGCGGTCATCTCATGACGCCATCTTGGATTTCTCAGCTCGCAACCATTTATGCGAATTTATGCCGATGGTCCCTTAAAGTTCAAACCTTCCTGAACATTTTGGTATATAACATTGCTTGTTGCAAATCGTGCTTGGGTTATCCCTATTTTTAGAGGACTTTTTGGCCAATTGTCACCCTACCGCTGGGGGTTTAAACCGGTTTCTGGACGTCCTAACCTCACACTTATGTCAAAGTCACCCTAGCTTAACAAATAGTGTAAAAAAAAGGTATCCCCGCCGGACTTTCCCACAACATAGAAGACGGTAAACACATGACAATATGTAAAACATAGGTTTAATAGCATAACAACTGTGAAACGTCTGTCAAATATGTATTCAATGACTTTGCTGAAGTCAGAGCAACTGCAGGGAAGCCGTTAAGGACACGACAGGGAAAATGTAATGCACGAGTCTGGTAAGCCCATCCCGTTTCTGAGTTAAGAGTATACCATCATAGAGTACTACCTACGGCCTGCCATCGCGCAAGCAAAGAGAGAAACGTGGCAACCGACTGTAAAGGGGGCTATAACCAAACATATAGTGCGTTGCAGTATAATGGGGGTCATAACCTTTCCTCCTAAATGATTTAATGCGTTTCATAAACACGTGTGTAGATAACATCACCATAAAACTCTGGGTGAGAACTATCTTGTTGCAGTAGCGTCCGTAGATTGCAATTATATTTACAAATGAGAGGTAAATTTCGATAATAAAATTTCGAAAAAGTTTTCCGTAGTTTGTGATATCTGTTACCTTGCTTAAGCAATAACCTCGTTATACCTTAGAAAGTGTTGACCGAGTGTCAAGCAGTTTGGGTTCGAGTAAATACAAATCAGAGTCCATGCTTATAAAACTTTTAGTTGAGTCTGAGTTTGTTCTCAAGTTTTTGATTGGTCAGATTTGAGCCTTTCATGGTATTCTCTGCAAGGATGTTACAATATTGGATTGTGAAGTGTTAAAGTGAATACAGTTGAACTTTGATATCTCGGACTCGGATAACACAAACATTAGGATAACTTGAAGTAAAAGTTCGGTCCTTCCATTCAGCATTACTTTAGACCTGCATTAAGCTGTGAACTTAAGAAATTGTCTAAATTAGATATCAGATGACGCGAAATTCTGTTATCTCGAAATAAGTTGTATGGTCCCTTGAAGTTCGAGGTATCGAAGTTCAACTGTATGAAGGTGTGTTACCTGCTACAAGGAAACTGCTCATGTAAGAGCCGGTCCTACCATATAAATAACCTGCAAATATACGAAACATACGGTAAATACACGTTGACTCTGCCAATACAAAGAACATGGTTATGGCTTTAAGTATCTCGGTGTGCCACCATGCAGGAGTGCACTGTGGGGTGCACTGGTTGCGCAATCAACTTGTAAATAGTGCAGACCCTGATGAGACAGCTCCTGCAGGAGCTGTTTCATCTGGGTCTTCACTAATTACAGGTATGTATACTGACATGAACAGCATGCGAATGGTTAAATATCTCGGAGTGCCACCATACAGGATCCAAACAGTTTAACATTTTGAAACCGTTTTCTAAAGAAATGGAAGAAAAAAGAAACAGAGTTGAAGCAGATGACACGTTTTGCAGATGAAAGTTACTTAGTGTTGAAGGTGTTTTGATGCATATGGCGAATCCTTTGTAGACAGTTTGGAGACAATTTGGAGACAGCAGGTACTCCTCATTAGGTTCCAATTTGTTTGAATCTGATTTTACAAGACTATGACTGGTAGCTAAAGAGTTTTAACTGAATGAGCTTCAAAGGGCGAAGTTCCCCGCGAAATTAATCTGGAATGCACCACCTACGGGAATTTGCAAACAGTTTGGGTCTAGGTTGAACTCTCATCTAGATCCATTTTTTGCACTCACTAGATTTTCGATTGCTTAAATAAATCAGAGACAGCAAGAGTTATAGCAAATCAAGAAGTATTGGCGGACATATATTTTCAACATTATAAGGATTAAAAACGGATACAATTTTTTTCTGATTTCATACTCGTAATTTTAATTTAAGTTTATTCCTTCTTGCTCTAGCCTGCTAATGGCAAATCCATGATTTCTTTCGAAAACACGTAAAGCAAGTAAAATCGGAGTCTCATCAGGATCCAAACTTCCTGCCAAATTGATCGTGTTTTTTAATAAATGCAAGACAATTCAAATTTTAAATCTAATCTTAATTCTTTCCTCCGTAAATACGTTTTTCTACGCCTTTGCAAACAGAGAAGACCAAGATCAGACGGCTCCTAGAGGAGACATCTGATCAGGGTCTGCTCTGTTTGCTTATAATATAGATATGATTCTACACGCTCTGCCATGGCCAAAACTTTGTGTGCCCATGTACTATTATAATAGTTAATCTAATTAATATTCATTATGTCATTTTTCTTACATAAATATTCATGGAGGAAACGGTTAATTAAATTCAGCACAGGAGGTTAAAACAAACAAAGCTGTTGTTTCAGATCACGTGGGCATTATTGACGCAAACCTAACAGTTAACCTATTCCCTGATCTATATTTAGTCCCAATACCTACTAAATATTCATTGGTATTATAATTAACCCTTTCGCTGCCAAACTCTGTCGTCTGCTAACTTTGTCGTCTGCTAAAATTTTAATTCATTTATGTTTCAAAAACATAGTAACAGTAACAAACAGTTTGAATCCTGATGAGACCTCGGCGTCTCATCTGGATCCAAACTGTTTGCATAGGTAATCACAGATCCGGCATTGGCAGCGAAAGGGTTGAAGTGCAATATTGAAGGTGGATCATTGCAGCCATTTTAGAAAGTAAAAAAATGCAATTATCTATCAAATTCCGTTAGCAAACAGAGCAGACCCTGATAGGAAGGTTCCATTAGGAGCCGTCTGATCCGGGTCTTCCCTGTTTGCGAATGCGCTAAAAAGGCGTTTATGTAAGGGAAAGGGTTAAACATTATCCCAGGTTAATGAAATAATGTCTGCACAAATGTGTAGCCCGTGCCAATTTTAGAAAGTGTTGACCGAGTGTCAAGCAGTTTGGGTTCGAGTAAATACAAATCAGAGTCCATGCTTATAAAACTTTTAGTTGAGTCTGAGTTTGTTCTCAAGTTTTTGATTGGTCAGATTTGAGCCTTTGGCTCAAATCTGACCAATCAAAAGCTTGACAACTCAAATCTGACCACTCAAAGGCTTGTGAACGAACTCCGACTCATCTTAAAAGCTTTATAAGCATGGACCCTGAGCTCGATTAGAGAGATGAGGATTGATAACACCAAATATGGAAATAATGGGTCTTCTTTTTTTTTATATAGATTACTAAGAAAGATAACTCTGGAAGGAGATCTGCAGTATGTGGTGTTGATGTTATCTTTGATACTTATAGATATGCATGAACGTATCTCAAGCTTATATTGAAATGTTTATACTCATAATTAGTTTACAAGAAAATAAAATGTATATGAAATATAAATTATGACTTCAAAAATGTATCCAACTATGATCTTAAGTTTTGTGTTAAGAATAGCCGAATATTAACCCTTTCAGTGCGTAAGTCTTACGGGTCACCCATGTCCTTTGGAACTTTTTCAAACAGCGTAGACCCGGATGAGAGGAGTAGGAGTCCTCTCACCAGGGTCTACACTGTTTCTCATATTACACTTTTCTTAAAAAGACCCCCTTAATGTTCACGGTTAGCCTGGTCTGTTTGCATTTTGAATAGTCAATTTGAAAATTCAGCGTCGAAAGGGTTAACTATATAAATCAGGCACAAAAAGTCAACTTTGTGTGTACTTCAGTTCTCCTAATTTCTTACCAGCTATAAATGGACCTGTGCTGATGCCGAATCCACAGAATACATACGACAGAACATACGCCTCTGACAGTTTAGACAAACCCACAAATCTCGCAGCAACCGGTGTCATCATACTGTTTGGTATTCCACAAAATACAGCTAATTGTATAGCGAAGATGTATGTTCCACCATATAGGTTAGAATAAGAAGGGAGTGACGTTGTTGTAACTCCAGTAATAAATAGCACAATAGATTGGACAATCAGGCATTTGAGTTTCAATTTACTAACAACTATTAATCCTAACACACGTCCAATCACATTTGATATTGTAAATGACGTCATGACAATGCTTATATCACTATCCACGCCTCCCAAAATGGTGATGTAGTTTGGTAAATGCATCAAGGCAACACACAGAGAAAAGTTCCAACAACTTGTGCTAATTAAAAAGCTTAGAAATGCAAAGTTTTTAAGAAGTGTTAAGTCCAAATACTGGGATATTTTATCGGACTGACTTTCTTTCCGAACTAGTTTTCGATGCGCATGAACTTCCTCTTCAACAACAGACGGTTTACACACCATTCCAATGACGCATATTTGCGCCTGTATCGCTGCTGTGCAAAGAAATGTTGTCGTGAGTCCGTGGTTGTCTAGAAGATAAAGCCCATAGGGTGTCGAAGGAAACATAGCCACACCCACAAGGATGAAGGCAATGGAAATCATTTGGTCCCTCCATTTAATGAAATAAAATCCTAGTGCGCAGATCAAGCCGGCCGATGACAGTGAGTAGCCAATACCTAAATAAGAAATAATTAATGTGCGAATATTATATTGCTGAATTTCTTATAATAGCATCATGAACAATGTGTTTATCATTGCACAAACTGTATAATCATATCTATATCATACAAAGAACCATCTTACATCGGTCTACTCTATTTGCAAAGGCGTTTAAAAGCGTACCTATACAGTATATAGAGGATCTTACATGAGTGTTCATTACAAATTGTTTTTATGAAACAAGTTTGCTACATTTGTATAATAATATGATATGAGCTTTATTCATTATAGTACGAGTTTCATGATAACAATTTGTAATGAACACGAACGTAATGTTTTTTTTTATCACGTAACCCTTAAAATATGCCATAGAATGTGAAATAGGCTATATCTAACGGCTGTTTCGGCCATTGTTTACAGCGCAGTACAACCATTTCAATCCGATCATTTGCATAAAAATGCACTAGTGCATTTCAGCGATTTACGACACTCTGTTTCCGCACTGCCACACGGCAGATTTTGTGATAAATGGTTATTTATGTTTGTGTTTATAAGCAAAATCGTACATCAGACCACTGGCACTAGATCGAAAGAGGCTGTAGGTTGTTTTTTTTAAATAACACCCAGTACGTACATACATATATATTAAAGAGGTATGCTGCGGAACAGCCTTCGCCATTGGCCGGAACCTGTCGTAAGATTCAAATTTTTACATACCGGAAATAATCATTCGATGTACCTGTATGAGTTAGCTCCCTTTGACCGTTATATTTGATTGACGCCATTGAACGGTATATTTAGCTTATTTGCATGTAAATTATATGTGGTAAGATGGGCATATTGCCTTATTTTCCTGAATAAAATCTATTATGTAGGCCAACAACCAGTGTCAGTCATTGTACATGTGGTAACAAACTATTTAATATTCAAAGCGTTGTTCCGAAATAGAATCGGGGTCATTCAGAACTTGGTCGAAGATGTCCGCTGATTTCCGTACAAAATCTCCGTTAATAAAAAGGAGGCTCCTTTTAAAGAATTTAGCAGTATTCGGATAGTGATAATATTTAGCTGAACAAATATATTCTTCGGAAAATGGGCTGTAAGCATTATTTTCATTGTATGTATACCTGTACAGCTTCTGGTGTTGATTGGTTAATACGAAATTTGCGCATAATGCATCTTTAATTAAATTGTTGTATAAATAAACTATAGTCTTCGATCTAGTGCCAGTGCACCAGACATCATCGAAAACTGCTGATAATGTGTGTGTGGTAGACGTCATTAATCTGTAAAGTCTAGAAAGGTTGGTAACGTATTCACATATTGATATCAAGAGTAGTCATTATCAACCATTTCATTTGCTTCGTCCTTTCCTAAAACACAATGTATGCATATATAGTATGTTTTCTTAACAAAGATACTTCCACATATTTATCTTTATCACCGAAGTCGCCGGGAAGCCATTCACATGGTTTGCTGCAATGAACGAATCTGTTCTGTGATTATCTCTGGGAACAGTTTGGATCCAGGTGAGATGTTGAGAAACTTTAGAGAAAACCTTGATGGAAAGTCGACTCTGAAGCGTAAGCAGACGACATTGTTGTAGACGAAACTTATTTGGCGCCAAAAACAGTCTAAGCCTTTACTCCATATATACAACTTCCAATTCGGTCAAGTTTTTGAAACTATTTGCCGAGTGTCGAACACTTCGGATCCGAATGAGACGCCGAGTTACTCTCCAAAAATACGCATTTCTAATCATTTACAAACAGAGTTATATAGGAGCTGTCTGGCCAGGGTCTGCTCTGTTTGCTTATGATATAATATAGATAGATATGATTTTACAGTTTCTGCCATAGCCAAATATGCCTGTGTTAATGTGCCATAATAATCAAATTAATATTTATAAAACAGTAAAACCTCGATTATTCGAATTTTCGGTATAGAAGAATTTAGACCCTTTTAGGCAGTCGGCTGCTTAATGCATGGTGAAAGTCATGCAGAAAGCTCCTAGAGGAGCTTTCTGCATGACTTTCACCATGCATTAAGTTGCCACTTGTCTTAACGATCGATAATAGTACGTATTTTAGTATTCGAATAATCGAAGTTTTACTGAATAGTATTTCTTACATGACTATTCATCAAGTAAACTTGAAATTCTGTTCATTAGATCTAGCATCATTTTTTCTTGAGCCACAACCGATCAACGACTGCGGTGAACGTCATCTTTTTTGTGAGCTACAACAATGTAACTTAACCATTTCCCTATTGAATATTCATGTAACAAATAATTATATCATGAATATTCATAAGCTGAATGTTTATATTGGCATATGTACGTTTGAGTAGATCTATTGTTATTATACTGCAAAGTAAAATCCTAGATTTTGATTGGTCATTTAGCCATGCATATCGAGTCGAGTGTCCCTCAAATTTCTGATATATATACGGCATCATCAGCAACAATGGAATTTCCCCCCGTCGAGGGCCTCGATTCGTTGCTACAACAAAAATATGGCCGACCGGCTTCACTTCCTCGATTCGATTCAAACAAAAGTTCTTAAACGAAATAACGAGCGTTTGGGGCGGAACAAAATTATTCATTGAGAAATATTTTTTGTTATAGTTGTTGTATAACAATGTAAATTGTTATAAATATATGGCAACAGAACCCGATACGTGGCGAAGGTCTTATACTGCTCTGATGCTGCAAATATTGTCAAAGTGCTTGTGCAAGTACCGATTAGCACCCAACCCTCTGCTTTAATAAAGACAATCCACGCCCAGTTCGATTCAGATTTTATTTATGCACATGCACAGGACACGTACCTGTAAATTGCAGTACATATCTGCTCATTCCAACGGCCATTTATTTTAATATTATAAAACCGTCATTTTGATGTCATCCAAATGAGGTCGGAATTGCGCCATTCGCTCAATTATGTTTAACCGCTCTCATGCTGAAAAATACATGTAGTGTGCTTAATCTCTGATCTGCTGAAAGTTGTACTAATGTCTGATTCCTTTGAGAAACGAATACACTCGGAAGATCCCTTTCTATCCACAAATGTAATAAGCAGGTTATTACACGGTGAACTAGGGTCACAGAGTGATATAAGCCTTTACCTTACAGTATAAGGCCCCTGAGGGGAAGCAAAACTACGCCTACATTAACAACGCTAATTAACTTCTACAAATATTAAACTTTGCAGTATAATAAAATCGTTATAAAGATCATTGGCGGGGTATCTGAATTTTTATGTCCTGCTGAGAAAAAGCACATATAGCCCTCGCCAAACGGCCCAGGCAACATGCTTTTCCTCAACAGGAAATAAAAAGCCAGATACCCCGCCAATGATCTGTATAACTAATAATGGAAGTTATAGGGTCAGGTCTATTAAAGGTTCATAATGAAACAGAGCAAACCCTGATAATACGGCCCCTATATATAAGATCCGTCTGGTCTGGTTCTACTCTGTTTTCAAAGGCGTGAAAAAGTTTACATGAGAGAAATGCTTTAACGTACCAACGATTGCTCCTGCAGTCACTATAGTCCAGTTCAAATTTGGCGCAAACGCAGATAGTGTAAACCCCGTGCTCGTCAGTATTCCACCGGTTACTATGGTAACCCTGCAGCTGAATTTGTTTATCACAACACCGGCCAATGGCGCTGAAATGTAAATTTAAATCATGATAATTTATGGCAGAATTTTGCAGAATGCAATTACCTAGCTGGTACACAATTGTGATAGGATTCATTCATCCTTTGACACGTAGATACATGTGTACTTCATTTTGCCTTTGCAAACCAAGTTCATGTAGGAGCTCTCTGAGCTTGGTCTGCTCTGTCTGATTATCAGATGATGTAATTCTGATTCTACAGCGCGTGTCATGATAACAAAATTCCCTGTTTGTCATACCATTATGAAAATTACATAAAATTCATTCTGTGTTACATGAATGCACATGAGGTAATGGATTAATAACAAGCGAGCTGGTATTATTTTAACCATGTTCTCTATAGACACGCTACCGTGAACAGGATTTGCAAACATAGCAGATCCTGATCAGACGGCTTCTTTTTGCTTATGGAATTATATGGATATGACTTTACAGTTTCTGTCATGACCAAACATTCTCATGTTCATTTGTCATTATAAATATCAGCTAATTAATATTCATACATGATTCATTATTTCTGGCATGAATATTAATAGGACAACGGTTTAAATGTAAGCAATGAATAAATAAAATTACACTGTATCATAAATAGCATATGTGGAGAAATGCACAGAAGACCGGATGTATTTGACGTGGTCCATACGAGTATATTCAGAGCAACAGATAAAGATGAATATACAGTATACCCTCTCTTAACCGGAATTCTAGTAGATAATAATTTAGATACTTTTAGGCAGGTGGCTGCTTAATGCAGGGTGAAAGTCATACAGAAAGCTCCTCTAGGAGCTTTCTGTATGACTTTCACCCTGCATTAAGTTGCACATGTCTCCAAGACCGATATTCATACTAAATTTAACTGCCGGTTAAGAGAGGTTTTTCTGTAGCAACAGATAAAGATGAATATAGCAACAGATAAAGATGAATATTCAAATACATTTGTACTAAAATCGACATTTCTCCACCAATCCTAACGTTGTGGCCACTCTTTAGAATCGTCTCATTGAGGCGATTCGATTCTAAAGAATGGTAACAACATAGGGTTTGGTGGAGAAATGAAGGAGCTAATCTTGAAAATGTTTTAATTTACGCATCGTATTGGCCTAGTGGTTGAGCGTTAAGCTGATAACCCAGGGATCCGGGGATCAGCCAGCTCGAAATTACAGGGACGCTTTTCAGTGTCTCCCACCCGCACGAGGTTGCCTCCTCTCCACCGAGGGGTTAAAATGGGTACATTGTACCTGTGAGGGTCACTAGCCGGTACTGCGGCTGCGTAATTGCGCCATGTGTTAGCAGTGCTCAATATTGTAGGCGTATGGCTCAATGACCAGGGAAGTAAAAGTACAATCGCCTGAGCGGTCATTCGGACTGAAAGTAGACTATAACTAGGTATTTTTTTATCTGGACCTTTGAATTATATTTAGTATAATCATGCACAGTAAAACCCCTCTATAACGGCCATTAAAGTGTGCTATTTAGTTGGTATTTAGGGCAGGTGGCTGCTTAAAGCAAGGTGAAAGTAAATCAGAACGCTCCTATAGGAGCGTTCTGTTTTACTTTCACCTTGCTTTAAGCAGCCACCTGCCCCTAACACAAAATATTTGATGTAATTTAGTGGCCGTTATAGAGAGGTTTTATTGTAACCCACAAATAAATATATTTGCAATCAGTTTGAATCAGGATCAGAGACCGAGTACCTGGGGTTCGAAGTTGGGTGCCACTCGGCCAGTAGTTATAAAAACAATCAACCCTAACAGCACTGTGACAAAAATAATGTCTGCTCAAATTTGTAATTTTGACTTCTGCTGAAATTGTGACTACTTCCGATTCGATTAGGTATTTGAGAAATTATTAACTATGTGTCAAATAGCTTGGAACCTGATAAGACGCTGGGTTACTTGGCGTCTCATCTGAATCCAAGATGTTCCCCAATACGAGTCAAGTTGTAGATACATGTAGCGGGATAAATGTTTAGGAAAGTAGAAAATATTTTTAGAAAAGGATGCAGACGATAATTTGAGCAGACATAGTGTTTTATAGCGCGCTAGGCATAACAATGAAGTTTTATGTGCCTACCAATATGTTTATGTGCGAGTATTCGTGCATGCATTATTCAGGACACAATATAGGTTATAATGACATAAATTTGTGTTAACTCTTTAACAGACTGACTGCGATCTCGGGATACTCTTTACAAACTGTGTGGATCCTGATGAGACGCCGAGTATATATTTGGTCCCCGTGTTCCCTAAAGATCTACTGAAGAAACTAAAACATATCAGTATAGCCAGACGACAGCACGCTGATACGTCACTTTCCATAATCTGATACAAGTCTAAATCGGATATTAACCCTCTACCTCATAAATACGCCTTTCTACGCCTTTGCAAGCAGAGTAGACCCAGATCAGACGGCTCCTATAGGAGCCGTCTGATCAGGGTCTGCTCTGTGTGCTTATGCTGTAATACAGATATGATTCTACAGTTTCTTCAATGGCCAAACAATCATTTATCAATATGCTATTATAACATTTTAATTTAATTATGTTTCATGACGTCATTATTTCTTATATGAATATTCATGCAGGAAAGGGTTAATCTTACACCAGTGTAGTATCCTTATCAATGTCTGTTTTTAACCCTTTACTCCATGAATATTGTTTCAGAAATAGTGAATATGTGAATATTCATTAACTGTATTTTTCTAATGATATTATAATTAACGGACTTTTTACCATGACAGAAACTTTACAATCAGATCTATATCATTCCATAAGCAAACAGAGCAGACCCTGATCAGACTGCTCCTACAGCAGCCGGCTAATATGTGGGTCTTCTCTGTTTGTAATGGCATGTATTAACACTCTCCTTCATCGTTTTCATGCATTTGCAAACAGAGTAAACCCAGAGCACACGGCTCCTACAGGAGCCGTCTGATCAGAGTCTGCTTTGTTTGCTAATAGAATTTGAAATATCTGTTTCTTTACTTTCTAAAATGGCTACAATTGTCCCCCTTCCATATTTCGTTATAACAATTTAGTAGTGAATATTCAGTAGGTATCAACATTTGGAATAACACATATAACAGGGAAAGGTTTAAAACAAAACTGTCGGAGTATCAAACAGTTTAGATCCTGATGAGACGCCGAGTTACTAGGGGTCTCATCTGGATCCAAACTGTTTGCTGAAGGCTAAACGTTTACAGTAAAACCTCTTTATAACGGCCACTAAATTGTGTTAAATTAGTTGGTTTTTAGGGCAGGTGACTGCTTAAAGCAAGGTGAAAGTAAAACAGAACGCTCCTATAGGAGCGTTCTGTTTTCACCTTGCTTTAAGCGACCACCTGCCTTCGACACAAAATATTTGATGTAATTTAGTGGTCGCTATAGAGAGGTTTTACTGTATAACCATTTAAGCGACCGCTTTCTAAATGATCAGTTGTGTCTTATAAAGCAGATGACTGCTTTCTGCAGGCCCAGCTCCTATGACAGTTTTCTGCATTACCTTCGTACTTAATACAGACCATTTCATTCATATACAGTGGTAAATACGCTATTCCTACCCACTTAACGCGTTTCTTATGCGTTACCTAACCGTTCGTTACCCGTTTCTTAGCCGTTTCGTTAAACGGGTTTCTAACCGTTTGTTTACGCGTATCTTAACGCGTTTCCTAAACGTTTAAGTGCCCGGATGAAAGGGGAGTAATCATTGACGAAAGGGGGGTAATCCTTGATATGCCCTTTCTTTGAAATAGGAGACATTCTCATTTACCCGTTGGACACTCCTGATATGTAAAATTAAGATTAACCATTTCGCTGCCAAACTCTGTCGTCTGCTAACTTTGTCGTCTGCTACAAATTTTCATTCTTTTGATTTTCTTCATTTTTGTTTCAAAAACATAGTAACAGTAACAAACAGTTTTGATCCCGATGAGATGCCGAGTTACTCGGCGTCTCATCTGGGTCTAAAACCTTTTGCGTCTCATCTGGATCCAAACTGTTTGCAAAGGTAATCACAGATTCGACATTGGCAGCGAAAGGGTTAACAGTATTTAAACTTTTAATTCTCGTTTCATTTCCATAAGATCTAGCTAGATCTAGATCTATATTAAAATAGATCTTTAATATTAGATATTTAAAATATTAAATAGATCTACATTTTCATTGCGTTCATCTATGTGTTGTAAAATGTCTTTTTTGTACTATTATACTGTACGTAGAAGATATAGTAGAAGTATTTTACAATAGATCTAGATCATATCAATCTAAACTATCTTTAAAACTAGAATTTATATTAATCTTAATTGGTCTAAAACGTTTGGATTTAACTTTGTGCTGAGCCATAGATCTACAATTATTCAAAACATAGTTTTCTTGTATTTTGGAGAAGCTAAAAAACAAACTTTTAGATCATTGCATGGGCACATTATTTGGTATTTCTGTTACGTAATAGTTCGCAACTTTGTTGATAAGAAAGCAGTGGTGTGATCACTGTCAAGACCATTGTCCCCTGCTGAGAAAATAGCTAGGGATTTACCATCGGGCAGCTTTGATCGTATATTTAGGCAGGGTAAAACATAAAGTCTTCAACTAAAACAATTTATTTTCATGCATTCATAACAATTATAGAGTTAGTATTTTTTAAAATATTTGAATGCGGGGAACAAAAGTACTGACATTTGAAAGCAGTGTAAACACAGACAATATAGCTATAAAATCAGGGTGTTGATCAGGGTCTTCACTAGTATTTTCATAGGCCTACTTAAAATCATCTAGCAAATATAAGCCTGGAATATGGAATATGATTGGCCATTCCACTTTTAAATTTCGGCATACAAAGGTTTAATCTTCACAAAGTAACAAAATAATAAGAACGTTTTCATAGTTATATGTGAGCATGAAATATGCTTACTGTATTTGTTTAAAACGCTTTAGATCTATACCTCATAATGATGAAAACACCTTTGAAAACGTAATAGGTTCAGGTCAGATTGCTCGCGTGGAAGCCGTTTGATCTTGGGTCTGCATAATTTGCTAATCCCATTACGTACACATCGATTTAACACTCTAAAGCCTTTGCAAATAGAGTAAACATAGACATGAAAGTTCTTGTAGCGGCCGTCGGATCAGGGCCCACTCTGCTTATGAAATTATAAATTAATAGAGTTGACTACATTTTCTACAAATATCAAAAAGGCGTGTGCACTTATACCGTTGTTAAATTCAGCAAGATCTAATAAATACTCATGATGTCATTTTTTCTGACAGAAATATTCAAATGGGAAAGGGTTAAGAAATAGAATAGATCTAAATTCTTTAGTAGGTTTCTTCATTCTATATCCAAAATTTGGTGGTTTACTTTGTGACAGATTTTTATCTGTAATGTAGAAACCTACTCAAAAAGAACTAATTCTTCAATACATTTGTTTGATATACAGTGGATATCTGATATTATAGCTTTGTACAAACAAAATTTAAGAACATAATGTCACCTAAATGAGCAAATCGTCGACACTAGCCGGGATGGAACCGCTAAACGTTCGTTGAGTGACGAATCGATTCTTATTTTGGCTAACCCGTTTCATTCGGACATTTTTGAAAACGGCTATCATCGATAAGATCCGAAATATCCGCATGAAACGGAAAATGTATGCACCTACCGCAACTTCTTTGGTATAATCGTTTCTTTACGCGTTTAACGCGTGTAAACCGTTTATCCCGTAACCGTTCGTTAACCGTTCACTACCCGTTTCTTACGCGTAGAAAAACGGACAAATGGGTAGGAATAGCGTATTTACCACTGTACATGTAAATGCCTTTTCACGCATCTACAAAGAGAGTAGACCCACATCAAACGGCTCCTGTAGGAGTCTGATCAAGATCTGCTCTGTTTGCTAATGGAGTTGGATAAATTTGTTTCTTTGTTGCTTTATAGACCCAATGTTCTTCTTCTTTTGAGTGGTGTTTTTAAAGAGGATTCACTGTATTAAATTCAAAATCTTATCTGCATACATGTATAAATATATATACTCCTAGCATGTCTGAATGCATTCGTGTATGAAATAGGATGTAACATCAAGTGCTTTGTGCTCACACGTGACCGTATCAACAATCACAAGTGTCAATACAAAATGTACATGTGAAATAAATTGTATTTGAGCATGATAAAACTGGGAAAGAAATAGTACAAAGAGAAAAGGGAGAGAGAGACAGAAAAAGATAGAAAGAGAACGAGAGTAAGAGAAAACAAGAACGAGAGACAACGAGAGAGAGAGAGAGAGGGGGGACAGAGACAGAGACAGACAGCAGACAGAGACAGACAGAGACAGACAAAGACACGCAGAGAGAGACAGAGAGAGACAGAGAGATAAACAGAGAGAGAGAGAGAAATGAGATAGAGAGAGAGAAAGGAGAGACAGAGAGAAACAGAGAGGCAGCGAGAGAGACAGTGAGAGAGAAAGGGAGAGACAGAGAGACAGCGACAGAGACACATACAGAGAGAGACAGAGAGACAGAGATAGAGAGAGACAGACACAGAGTCACAGATTAAAGATAAGGAAACATACATACATACATACATACATACATACATACATACATACATACATACATACATACATACATACATGCATACATGCATACATGCATACATGCATACATGTGCTGTGAAGCCGAGAGGATAAATGTATGAATATATTGAATGAATGCCAAGGTAGGCATAAAATACAAGAAATACAAGTATAAACTTACCTGGATGGATAAGCGTGGCTTATAGGTTTGGGCGTTCAGCTAGAAGAGGAGGAGCTACGCCGCCGCCTGGCGGACGTTCCAATTTTGCCCTTTCGGCCCCTGTCCATTTGGCCCATGTGGCTGTGGCGTCCCCGCATCACTCCTCCCCCACTTTGTTTTTTAGCAGTTAGTAATATTATTATTGTTTGTCCTCTTCCTGAGGCTCTACAGATAGAGAAAGTATAAAGAATATTAAGTTTTCGTTTCTATTAAACGGGTATTATCTTCAAACCCGTGGGTTCCTTCTACCTGAAGGTCTGGACCTGAAAACTTAATAAATATGATATTCATAATAAGGAAGAGAGAAAAGATAGCATAATGGAGTACAAAATCATAATAAATGTAATTATAGCGAAAACCTATGCCAGCTGCCAAATATAGACCAAAAAGAAACATACTAATACTCTAGGCAGCTGGAAACATGTGAAATGACTGCCATTAAATATGCTGTCTCAATTTAACTGATGAGAGGGCAAAACAGAGGTTTGTCTCCCTCTTGTTCATTCCTCCTTCACAATTCAAACCATTCTAGCCGATGCTTCCCCCCAGCCAAAAAAGAAAAATTGATTGAGAAGAACAATACTGACTTATCATAAACCGACCGGCTAGATGAAATCATCAGTACCATAATGAAAACCCCAAATTTGAATTTCAAGAACGACAGTAATGAGCTGTAGTCGGGTTTTAACAAAGACTACCAATTCAAGTTAAACAATTTAGCCAAATTTGAGTTGCTGCTACGAATCAGCTCGGGGACAGGCACTCCTACTATGGAAGAAACAGCCTGTATCACTAGACCTACCCTCCAAGGACCATGACCTCTGTCACCAGGGAAGGGCAGGTAAGGTGAATCGGTCTCAAAGAGCAGTTTACGATGACTTGCTAGCATTAAAGTTTCCTTAGTGCTAGAATCCACTGTGGATTGTCGAGAGAGACTGAAAAAACAATTAGGAAGGGTACTGCTCCAATCATCAAATTCTTTAGAGTCTCCAACAAAACAATGCCTTTGGATTTTTAAATGAGTTAGATTTAAAGAAACTAACATTTGGAGAACTCCTTTAGCTGCAGAACCATCATTCTTGTCCCTACAATGAATAACCACAGGCTTGTCAAGCCGGTCCGCCAGTTTAAGTGCTTTTTTGAGAAATTGGTGCTGGGCCTCAACCTTACCCTTGACGCACTCTTGCCTGTTATGGGCACTTGAGCAGCGACATGTAGTGGTAAAGTCAAGCCCAACTTCCCCAACAGCAACTGCCTCTGGATATTGCTGAAACTGGCGCTCCAGCTTGGCAAACATGTGATCTGCATTATTTCTGTAAAGGAGATGTGGGTGTATTCCTAAGGTGAAGCTGATCCTATTGTCTGAAGCAATCAATTTAGGAATAGTACCCCATTTGTTTGGAAAGACAAAATTTGTTACAGCATGGACTAGATTGACCTCAGATTTAGACTGTGCTTCCAATTCCCTAAGAGTTTTTGTAGAAGTACCAACTAGCTGATCCATGTGAAAGTGACCATCAATAACGTGGTACCTGAACACAGGATGTCCAACGGACGGACTAGAGCCATTAGGGTTTACATAGTTAACAATAGAGAGAGACAGTGATCTTTGTTCAGGGTTAAGTTTTAGGAGAATTTGTGTCAAGGTCAAATAGTTCAACAGTTCAGAAGTGCGAGAAGGTTGGCAAGGATCATAAGATGGATTTGGCTCTAACCCAGCTAATCGGTCATACTCCCTGAGAAAGAGTATCTCCTCATCAAGGAAATGGGCCTTAGAGGAAGTAAGCTGCTTTTCCACGACAAGCCCCAGAAGAGCCTCAAGAGTCCCCAGTCCAAGGCAATTACTGATGAACAGAAGAAATCCGTTCACCAGCAAATACCAAGCATTTAGCTGGGATTCTCCCTCTATCTTGCTGTGACTTGCGTGGAAACGACGCAATTCAGACACATCACTAGAGGACTGGCAGCTGGCACAAGCAACTGCTGGACACATATACCAAGGTATATGTGTCCTATTTATGTGCCTTTTAAGATGATTTACATCTGCATTGCAGATGCCACAGAGTGTTTGAAAGCGAGCTTTCTTGGGGGGCATTTTGGCAGTTGTCTTGATTCTGGAATTTTCTAAATAAACAAGTAACAATTTATTAGTTATAAATTATATATCCATGGTATCTTTTGCTAATTTATTGAAAGCTATTTTTCCAATATTTGAAAATATTATGACCTAACTTTATAGATACGTTGTGTGTTAAATATAGTAGTTGGTTAGAGAAGGTAGAAAATTAAGAAATATAATATATACATAAAGTAACTAATATATAGATAAATATATATAGAAATGGGATTATAGAATTGAATTGAATGAAATCCCATGTGTTAAATCATTTGAGTATAATTCTCTTATTTAAAAAATTATCTGACTTAAGTTTTCTGGTAACCAGACGGAAAGTATAAAGAAGTTAATAAAGTTATGCCGTGCAGTCAATATATTGACTTATAAATCAATATTATGACCGATCTTCATAACCATACATAAACGGATACTATCTATCAATTAAATAAACCGACCGGCTGGTTAACAGATAGACAATCTCCAAACAGACAGACTTCAAACATGTAACAAAATTCCCATTAATCGATAATAATGAACCGACCGGCTGGATTGCCGATCAATAGGAATGAACATTAAAACAGTGATTATTACAATCCATATCTATCGGCTAAATAAACCGACCGGCTGGTTAACCGACAAAAATGAAACATGAAACAATATGTTAGGAACATTATGTCTTTCTATCAGCCACATAAACCGACCGGCTGGATGGATGATAAGAAAGAAACATGGAACAGAAGACATTACATCTTTCCATCAACTACTTGAACCGACCGGCTGGATAGATGATAACGAAAGAACATTAAACATAGAACATATGGACATTTCTTATCAGCTATATAAACCGACCGGCTGGATAACTGACAAGAATAAGATATAAAACATATCAGGTATATAATGCCTATCTATCAGCTATATAAACCGACCGGCTGGATAACCAATAGATAGGTACAAATAAAAGATCGAGAAAACATAGGACCAAGAGTTTACCCATCAGTCATAATAAACCGACCGGCTGGATGACTGAGGGTAAGACATATAGCACAAGACACACTTTACCCATCAATCATAATAAACCGACCGGCTGGATAATTGATGGATAAATGTAGAAAAATTAACCTATAAACCTGTCTTTCAGTCGCGCAAGCGGGCAGGCAATCTAATTTTCCGACCACCCCTAGAAGTTGGAGTTGGAGGCTCAGGAGTTGGAGAAGAAGGAGCCGTTTCCACCTCCAAATTAGGGTCGGACAGAGAATCCTCGATCAGCTCGGGCTGCGATTGGCTATCCGAGTCATCCGGAAGCATGTATGGCAATGTCTGATCTAGGTCTATGTCCATATCTGGTTCCTGTTCGTCTGTTTGCTGTTCGTCCAAGGTCTGATTCATGTCTGAGAAGTCATGTGATTCCGGATCTAAATCCAAAATCACATGCCTTCTCTTTTTGAGCCATAGAGGCAGATCAGAATCTCGGCAGAGTTTGAGCCGATCATGATGCACAACAAAAGACTTCTTGTTGGACTCTAACCTATACAAGGGGTGGTTTTGGGAACAGACAATGAACGGTCCTGTCCAAGGTGGTCTTAGCTTTGAGCTAACGCCCACCTTTGTTGAGGTATCTCTTAGATACACTGGATCACCTGGGCTAAATGACCGCTCTTTCAGTCTCAGGTCATAGTCACGTTTTTGTCTCAGCTGAGTTTGACCAATTTTGTCTCTAGCTAAGACATGGATTTCAGACATCCTGGAGATGAGACTTTTCACCCAGTCATCTGCTTCAACCGGAGAAAAGTCAATTTGACCCAACAAAAGATCCAACGGCTGGATTGTTTCCCTCCCCAGCATCATCATGTTTGCCGAAAAACCAGTGGTATGGTTTTTCATTGAATGCAAAGCCATGGCGATCAAGGGGAGAAAACCATCCCAATCCTTCAGACCTTTAGAGATGAAACTTCGAATCATTTGAAGAATAACCCTGTTAAAAACCTCACACTGTCCGTTTGAACAAGGCCTATATGGGGTTGTCCTAGTTTTTGAAATTTCCAGAAGTTTACAAAGTGCCTGAAACAAATTACTTTCAAAATTTCGTCCCTGATCTGAATGAATTTCGAGCGGGCAACCAAAAGTGCTAATGAAACGGTCAAGGAATGCTTTGACAGTGACTTGAGCATTCTGCTCGGGGATAGCAGCCAGTTCCACCCACTTTGTGAACTGGTCTACCATGACCAAAATGTACCTATTTCCTTTGCTACTTTTATGAAATGGGCCCAATATATCAATGTGAACCCTTTCCATAGGATAACCTGAGTGGTATAAACGTTGACCTGCCCTAGGGGTTCTATTGCCCTTCTTGTTCCTATTGCATATTCTGCACCCAGAAACATACAATTCCGTATCCCGGGTCATGCCGTACCAAAAATACTTATCTTTAAGTCTATTTGTTGTTTTGGCAATGCCAAGATGACCTGATGACCTACAGTCATGACATCCTTGCAACACTTGCTGTCTCAAGGTCTGCGGGATTACAATGCATGACCTTGTGCCTAATTCAGGGTGTTCAGACCATTCATAAAATAGGATGCCATTGGAAATTGAAATACGTTCACGGCATGACCACAGAGACCTAGTTTCGGGACTTGTCAACATCAGTTCCCGTCTGGATGGCTCATAACTGTGTTCGAGCCAGTGCATGACCAGACCTATGTTGGGATCTTGCCATTGAGAATCCCGTAATTGTCTAGAAGTCAGTCCTTCAACCCAATTGGATGATCCAGCTTCTTGTGAATCGCTCACCTCTACAATATTCATGACTGCCAGTGGTACCACATCGTCGACATCCTCGGCGAAGCGAGACCACTGGTTTTGAGCACGAGTACAATATGAACATCCGCCGCATGGGAGATCCCTCAGATCCGCTCCTGCATAATAGCAATCACATGATCGGAGGGTATCCCCAATGCGGCTCAAAGAATCTGCATTTACGTGCTCACAGCCTTTTCTATGGACAATAGTCATGTTATATTGTGATAGCTCTTCAAGCCATCGCGCTAATTGCCCTTCTATATGCTTGAATCTGGTGAGCCAAACTAAACTATTATGGTCAGTACGAACCAGAAATGGATGTCCCAGTAGGTAATGTCTGTAAGTCCTGCAGAATCTAACCAAACTTAAAAGTTCTTTACGTGTCGTGCAGTACTTACGTTGAGCGGGCAGTAGAGTGTAGCTACCAAAACTAATAGGTTTAACCACTCCGTCCTGAATCTGGGACAATGCCCCACCAATCTGTCTATTACTGGCGTCAACGTCCAGAATGAATGTGCCTTTAGGTGAAGGGTGGTAAAGTAATGGGGACTTAACCGCTAACTCTTTCAATTGAGTGAAAGCATGCTCATGTTCTTGAGACCACATAAACTGTCTGGCATTAGACAATGCATATAAGCTCTCAGCGACCCTTGCAAATCCCTCAATATGACTTCTATGGTAATTCATAAAACCCAAGAAGGACTGCAAGCCTTTCGCATTTGTAGGTCTAGGCCAGTTCTTTAAAATTTCCATTTTTCCTGGAGAAATTGAAACACCATGTTCACTTACAAGCTTTCCCAAGAACTCCACTTCCTTTTTAAAGAAAATGCACTTCTTGGGCTTAAGCTTCAAGTTATTTTCCTTGAATCTGGTGAAAACCTTGCGAAGGATAGAAAGAGTATTGTCAAAATCTGTACCAAGAATGATTAGATCATCAAGATACACGACAAGCTCTTCCCATGTTAAACCTCTGAGAACTAACTGCATGGCCCTTTGGAAAGTCGCGGGGCTGTTACAGAGCCCCATGGGGAGACGCGCCCATTGAAATGTGCCAAACCGGCTAGTAAAACTGGTTTTACTTTTAGAATTTTCTGCTAAAGGTATTTGATAATAACCACTACAAAGGTCGAGGACACAGAAAAGTTTCTTCCCTTGTAATGAGTCTAGACAGTCTTCAATTATAGGGAGATTGTAATTATCTTTGACAGTTTTATTGTTGAGGGCCCTATAGTCTAGACAATAACGTAAATCCCCTGACTTTTTGCGGACAAGAACTGGAGCCGAAGACCAGTCAGAAGAAGAAGGTTCAATGACACCTTGTTGTAAGAGTTTGTCAATGTATTCTTTTTCTTGTTGTTGGAATTTCAATGGAGTGCGCCTAAATTTTTCCTTAACAGGGATTTCGTCAGTCGTCACAATTTTGTGCTCTACATCTTTGAGACAGCCAAGGTCAAAATCGTCTTTCGAAAACACTGATTGGAATTCAATCAAAAGATTTCTGAACTTTGTTTTTTGAACTTGGTTCAGGTCCGAACTTGATTTTTCAAACATGCTAGCCAAATGTTCAGGCAAAGAACCAGTATTGGGTGTAGAGCTTTTAACAGACTTGTCACATGTATTGTCAGACTCAATGAGAGTCACTGGTTCAGCCTGCCCTAAGAAAATGTCACGTTTGAAAAGTCTATATGAGTTCGAATCATTGATGACCTTCAGTTTAACATTTTGTGTGTTTTCACCATACACTGACGCAACCAGACAACTTTTGAAGTTTGAAGGTTCAACTACAAAACTAGATGGCAAAAGTTTCTCAGTTTTTGCTTCTAAAAAACCAATTGAATTTGGCGGGATAACTACCCTTCTTACATTGTAGACTCTGCAGCCATGATCATTTGGGTAAATTTTCAAAGGGAATTTTTCATTGTCAATGGACATTGTGCTATTGCCAAAATCAATAATAGCTCCCAAGGGTTTGAGAATATCTAAACCTAAAATGCACGGAGTATTAATTGGGGCTATGCACACTGTGTGTAAAACCGTGCGATTACAGATTGTCAATGGTACATTTTCTATTATTGAACCTTTAACTGGATCAGGACCAATGCCCTGAAGTATGCAAGGTGCAATAATTTCATGATTTTCGAGCATACCTTTGAACTTTTCTTCTTGTAAAATTGTAATCATGGCTCCACTGTCTATCAATGCCACGACTGGCGTGGAGTCTATCAAAATTTCACGAAAAACCGCGTGCCCTTCAGTGAGCTTGACAGAAAATGATTCTATGTCACGACCCTTCTTATTGGGTGGGGCTAGTTGTGGGTCGCTTTCCCAACCAGCCCTTCCAAGTTTAAACACTTGGATTTCTCCTCATTAGGCAAGGGGCTAGCAGATCTTGCATGATAATCGTGACGGGGTTGACCAATGCCACGATCTGGAAATCGGCGTGGGGATTCTCTGTATCCCCTATCTGGACTACGGTAACGATCCCTTGGAGGGGATCTATACCGATCCTCGCGCCGATCCCAGTCCCTATTTCTCCTAGGGTCAAAACCACTCCTATTCGGACTTGGTGACCGCGAATAGGGTCTTGGGGAGTATGGCCTACTTGAATACGGCCGACTAGAATAACGGTCTGAACGGTCTGGTGACCTACGATAGGAATCCCTATCTGACCGTTCATACCTAAAGTTGGGACGCCCCCTATCGTACTCTCTGTGAGTGCGACTAGGACTGGAACCTCGGTCCCTGTACCTGTCATGGGGGCTTGGGTAGCGCTCTCCTGGCGCTTCATAATAAGGGGACGGTGACCTTTACCTCGGGCTTAAATGGGACTTTAAAAGGGACTCCATACCCCGTAATAAGGAGTCACCGAGTTCCTTGAAAGAAGCTTCCGGGGTCACAGAGAGAGCCTTTTGTTCAAAGGTCACCTGTTTTGTGACCCCCAGAACTTTAGAGTTTGCACAAAAAGCTTTCACAAATCTTAAAGCTTCTTGCATGCTCTTAGGCTTCCGTCCAAGAGCATCCAATGCTGCCTCCTTGTTTTTGAGCCCTCGGAGAAAGGCCTCTGTAGTCAGGCGATTGAGGAGTTCATTGTCCCTCTCACCCCTGTAACCATCATTGGCCAGAGCTTGGATTTTTTGAAGGAATTCCTCCTCCGTCTCCACATCCTGTTTGATGGCTGACAATTTCTGCCTGGCAGCCATTGGCTCATCTCGGTAATCAAACCGGACAGCCATGTCCTGAACTAACAGGCCGAAATTGTCAGCAACCGTAGACCTGTTTGCATATTCTAACGCTTGGTCAGAGAGACAGTCGAAGAAGCGATCTAATTTCTTCGCCTCATTCCACTGTCTCCTATTGGCCACACGATTGAACTTTGCCAAAAAGACATCAAACTTAACCCCGACAGGCTTGCCGGAGAAAGTTTGCATCCTTGGCACTTGTGGTGAAGTGGACCGATTTCTATGGGTCCTTGGTCTTTCCGGACTCGGACTACGAGGACGTGTATGGAGGAAGTCGTTAGTGGGTGTCCTATCGGTAGGTGGAGGGGGTGGGGGTGGTGGAAAACCATTACCTGCACCTGCGCCAACATAAACACCACCTCTGGTACTGCCTGCAATTGTGCGGCTTATTGTCCGCAATACATTAGTGGCCTGGCCAGTTTCCTCTTTAACTACCTGAGGTGGTGGGGCTTCTACATCAGAAGGTTGACCAGGTGGCGACAGAGGCTGCGATGGGGGCGGTAAAAATATTGGAGGAGGCAAGTATGGAGCCAATCCAGGAGCACTCACAGGGGGCTTGAATCTAGTATCTAGCCTAGATTCTAATTTCCTGAAGTCCTCCTGGAGCTGAGATTCAAAGTAACTCTGGCGCTCAATAAGCGGCTGGATTCTAGCTTCTAAGCTAGCTTCCAGTTGCTTAAAGTTGCTCGCCAGAGCGCGGTCACTTCTTTCATGCCGCTCTTCCAGTTGATAACAAAGTTTTTGCTCTATTGCATTTTGCCTGACTTCCTGTTTGTTTAAAAACTCAGTCAAAATTTTGGTTTGCTGATCACAGAAACTCTTCAAGGACGCCTCTTGACTTTCAAGTTGTCCCCGAAGAGCTACTCGTTCCTTTTCAGCAACCTGAGAATTTCTAATGGACAATTCGTCCGAATTACTAATTCGCTGGAGAATTTGTTCCAGCCTCTCATCGCCTCTTGGTCTGGTAAGGGAAATTTTCCCTTGATCTAACAAAGCCTGCCAACTAACTGCTTTGCTAATTTCTACCAACTCATCGACGGTCAAATCCCTCTCCTCATCAACGGCGAGTCTTCTGCTCTGCATTACAGCAGCAGCAGTCTTTTCCCCGACATTTTGGAGAGTTTTCATATCCGCCAATGAGCAGGTGAAAAAGTTCATGGCTTTGTCAGACATTGTTACAAAGTTATTTATCAAAAGAAAATGTCAAAAAAAATGTCAAAAGAATGAAAGAAAATATTGAAGTAATTAATATTTAATTAATGGTGAATATTATCAACACCCGATGATATCGGATGGTGACGAATGAGTACCGGTAAGGTAACACAAAAAGATGCAGTCACCTCGCGGAAATTTTCAAAGAAATTTCTTCACAAAATGCAAAAAATATCAATATAAATGGAAAAACAATTAATATATGTTGACAATTATCAATTCTCAACACCCGACGATATCGGATGGTGACTAAAGAGTACGGACAAAGGTACAGAAAAGAATGGAGTCACCTCGTGGAAATTTTCAAAGAAAACTTCCACAAAATGCAAAAATATCGATATAAATGGAAAAACAATGAATATATATTGACAACTATGAAGTATCAACACCCGATGATATCGGATGGTGACTAATTACAACGGATAGAAAAAATTGAAAACGGCGTGGTAGCCTGTGAAAATTTGCAAAGAAAACTTTCACGAAAAAATGCCTAAAATAACAATTAAATGCCCTTCCTTTTTGCTCGCAGCGCCACTTGCTGTGAAGCCGAGAGGATAAATGTATGAATATATTGAATGAATGCCAAGGTAGGCATAAAATACAAGAAATACAAGTATAAACTTACCTGGATGGATAAGCGTGGCTTATAGGTTTGGGCGTTCAGCTAGAAGAGGAGGAGCTACGCCGCCGCCTGGCGGACGTTCCAATTTTGCCCTTTCGGCCCCTGTCCATTTGGCCCATGTGGCTGTGGCGTCCCCGCATCACATGCATACATGCATGCATACATGCATGCATGCATGCATGCATTCATGCATGCATACATGCATACATACATACATACATACATACATACATACATACATACATACATACATACAGTGGAGAAACTGTTATTCTTTCCCACTTAGTGCGTTTCAAACGCGTTTTAAACCCGTTTAAAACCCGTTTAGTATATTCACTTACAAACGCGTTTGTAAACGCGTTTAAACTCACTTATAAGTTAATCGTCAATATATTGTTCCACAGGGCATATTGGGTGTTTAAACAACGTTAATAATGGTAATTTCTCATTTTTTACTTTAAAAGTTCCTTATATATACCTAAAGTTGTGCGGATTGTGTTTTCTAAAGAGTTATATCTCAGTAGATCGTTAAATTAGACGATTTGTATTTCGTTTAAATAAACAGTGATACTTTTTGTTCCAACCGAAAGGAATCGCACGATATGTACTTCTGCTTCGTTTTGAGTGGTAGAATGGTAATTTGTGCTGTCTATGGGTGTAGCCCTGCCTATGGGTGTAGCTCCAAATCCGACAGAGTTTAAATAGGATTATTTAAATTACCAAAGGACGAGCAGTTCAAGAAAACGTCCACGATGTGAACGTCTAGGGAATGGGATTGTTTGTTCGATTTTATTCTTCCACATTTTTTTTATATTGGATCAGCTTACGTTGTGTATCGATGGCTGTTTTCAGTGAACGTTATACTACAGAAAATAGTGCAGCCAATTATTAGAGTCTACAATTATAAAAAAAAGGATATGCTACATTATTTTTATAAATGTGACTTTAGAGGTTAGCACTGTACGTTAATGGCCCTTTTCGTCATGGGAAATTATTCTATTCAAACTTTTGTTAAAAGCGTAAACCTAAATCACGCAGAAACTGTCTGATCAGGATCTGCTCTGATTGCTTAGTCCGTAGACTTATTTCTTTAGATTCGATCATGGTTGTCTAGCGTCTCTGAAATCCCTGTAAATGAATATGCACGAGGTCATGAAATCTTTTAACAAATATTCTTAAGAGAAAAAAGGATTAATAAACACAAGTTAGCTCTGTTGACAGCAGACACCAAATTTGCTTTACAATCAATTCCCAATCCTTCTCGTATTATATAAACGGCTTCACGCGCGTTTGCAAATAGAGTAGATCCAGATTGGAAGTTCCTGTAGGAGCTATCTGATCAGGTTCTGCTCTGATGTTTATGAAATTTTGTTGATCTAATCCTATAGTTTCTGTCAGGGCCATGGATCCCTTTGAAAAATTAGCATTTTGAAAAAAAAGGCGTTAGATCTGCAGGAAAATTTGTGTAAGAAATAATGATTTCATGGAGAAAGGCGTTAGATCTCCATGAATATTTGTGTAAGAAATAATGATTTCATGGAGATCGAGTTTTTGTAATAATACATGAGTACAGGAAAGTTTGGCTATGACAGTAATTGTACGTATATTATTTCATAAGCAAACCGACAAGACCCTGCTCAGTGATCAGGGGGCTACAACAGAAGCTGTCTGATCTGGATCTACTCTGTTTGTAAATCTGTTTCATTACGTTTGATCTGGGTCTACTGTGTTTGCATTGACATAAACAGGCACGTACGTTGAGTGAAGGGTTTATAGTCGTGAAGTGATTTAATCACACATAATTTTTCATCAGGGAAATAGTTTATCATAAATATGATCCTTTTTGCCATTTTGGAACATGGACAATATTGACCATAAATCCAAAGGAAAAAAAGTAATTCTGGATTACTGAATTGTTAATTGGGCGCGTTTTATAGTTTTATTCTAGCTATAGTTTCACCCTGCTTTCATTTTTACCATAAAAAAAATCAGCTAATAAATATTCATGATAAACAAGCACCAAGCGTACATTACTGGGGTAAGCCACCACCTACAGTGTCACCAATCAAGCAAGACAGGAAATTGTGACAATGTCCAATGCAGATTAAAGACACCACACTGTGAATGTTGTTTTAACAACTTCGCAATGTATTCATTGCGCCCAGGGAGTCAGATAATTGAATCAGTGCCAAAACAAAGACAGGGTATTTTCAATTTTGAAAACAGAATTATTTAAGTATATCTTTTTAGTTATAGAAACCAAAATTGAAATCTGTTTTGTAAATATCTGAAACCAGACCAGTCCACAAATAATATATATGGGGATGTATATGTCTCAAACTGTTTGTGGTTTTTGATAGATATGAAGTATACCACAGTGCTGTATACTTCATATGTATCAAAAACACAAACAGTTTGTTTGAACGGGACAAATTTGTGAAGTTAATGATAGATCAATCAGTAGACATGGTAAAATTTAACAAGTTGAACAACAATAAAAATGAGTTTGACTGTTTAACCGAAGATTTGCAGTCACATACTATAAATATAGATACCTGTATTAACAAACTTGCAAGTCTTGTTTATGACATATCTTACTCTCTCAATGGAAGAACTGTGAGGGTTAACAGTAAGCGACGAGTGGTAAAAAAATCACAATGGTTTGATCATACATGTAGGGTTATGAAAAGTGAATTTATGATTGCCAAAAGAAATCTTCATATCAATAATAATACTGCAAATCGACAAATATTTCTTGCTTGCAGACATAACTTTTGTAAAGCGAAAAGAATTGCAAAGAGAAAATATTACCAAAAAGAACGGTTAAATATTAAGAGTCTCAGCAAATCTAGTCCGAGAAAATTCTGGAAATATATCAAAAAGTACAAATCTTCGGGAAATTCTGATTGCTCGAATATTGGGTTAAATGATTTTCTGGAGCATTTTCGAAATCTCTCTAATGCAACACAGTGTCAATTCGATCCTAGTACTGCCTCATCAGATCGAAATGATACAGTATATACAGACGAACTGGATGCTTTATTTAGCTTCGATGAGATCTCTAATACGATCTCAAGTCTTAGGAGACATAAGAGTAGTGATCTAGACAACAATGTTGCTGATTTCTTTATTGATGCTCGTGATTTTATTGTTCCGTATATTAAAATAATATTTGATAACATTTTTGAATCAGGGGTCTATCCGGAATCTTGGGGCAAGGGTGTTATCGTCCCAATATATAAAAAAGGTGATAAGTTAAACCCTTCAAATTATCGGGGGATTTCTTTGATTAATGTTTTAGCGAAGTTATTCTCCCTCACTCTAAGAAATAGAATAAATAGATGGTGTGAAAATGAGAATATGTTCAATCCCGCACAGTTTGGTTTTAGGGAAAATCGGAGTACTTCCGATAGCATTTTTATTTTACATGCCATCATCCAAAAGGTTTTGTCCAATAATTCTAAACTATTTTGTGCCTTTATTGATTATGAAAAGGCCTTTGATACAGTGAATCATGACGCTCTTTGGGTTAAGTTAATTGCATCAGGAATTAGCTGTAAAATGATAAGGATGATAAAAGCCATATACTCAAATGTTAAAGCTTGCGTACGAAGCTCAAATATGTCGTATTCTGAGTTTTTTGATATATCACTTGGATTGAAACAGGGGGAACCGTTATCGCCTCTTCTCTTTATTTTGTTCGTGAATGATATCGAGGACTGTATTGATATTAACAATTTAACAGATGGTGATCTAGATCTCTTATCAGTTTATATGCTTCTATTCGCTGACGATATTGTACTTCTTACTACTAATCAAAATAGTTTACAGTCTCAATTAGACAGTGTTTATCAATACTCTTCTAAATGGGGCCTAAAAATTAATGTTTCCAAAACAAAAGTATGTATTTTTGAAAAAAGAAAAAGTAAACATAAGTATAATTTTTGCGTCAATGGTGAACGATTAGAAATTGTTGATAGTTTTTGTTACTTAGGGGTAAGACTTGCATACACCGGAAATTTAAAACTTGCAGTCAGAACGCTTCACGAGCAAGCCTTACGAGCATACAACAGCTTAATATCTATTTTTAGCAGAGTTGATCTGGATATTTCGACTAAGTTATCACTTTTTGACTCGATGGTAGTTCCTATTTTACTCTATGGATCAGAAGTATGGGGAATTTATGATTTTAAAGATATCGATAAGATACATAATAAATTCTGTAAATTTCTGCTCGGTGTTCGGCAACAGACACCTAATATAGCGGTATATGGGGAACTGGGTAGGTTTCCCCTTTCAATATTATGCAAACAAAGAGCTTTAAAGTTTTGGCTTAAAATTAAAAGTTATCCGAACTCATTGATTGCGAGGGTTTATAATGACCTTGTGCTGAATAATGTGTCAGGGAGCTGGGCTTTCAAAATTAGGGATTACGTCAATAGTCTTGGACATGGTGATATTTATGATGATCCTAGCATTAATCTTAATGTGTTCTATAATATTAAACAGCGTATTAATGACCAATATCTCCAAACATGGAATGATTGTGTGAATAATACTCCAAAGTTATTATATTACAGTAAATTTAAAAAGGAATTTAAATTTGAAAATTACCTTTCTGTCATTTTAAATGATTCCAAAAGAAAGGAATTGGCCAGGTTTCGTTTAGGCTCACACAATTTAGAAATTGAAACGGGCAGATATATTAATATCCCTAGGGAAGAACGGATTTGTAAACTCTGCAATCTAAACGCTGTAGAGTCCGAATATCATTTTTTTATGTGCTGTACAAAATATTCTAATATCAGATCTACCTATATTAATAATACGTCTTGGCCTAATGTTAATAGGTTTACCAACCTAATGTCTTCGAGTAATAAAAAGGTTATATGTAACATTGCAAATTTTATTTATCATGCACAAAAAATTAGAAAAGAGTCCTTGGACGCTCTGGATGCTGTTTCCTAGTCGATAGGAATGTTATTATAGTATACACTGTATGCGAATGTTTAGTTTATATACATGTATACATTTGTATAATATCCTTTTTGTATGTCTTGGCCATATTTGACTAACTTGTTTTGTAAATGGCCAAAGGCAATGTGTTTGCCGAGTTGCTAATAAAACTGAAACTGAAACTGGTAAAATTTAAGGTGTGAATTTGGCCACCAATTATGATAATGGCACAAATTTTGAAAAGTTTAGGGTGAGTTAATCTAACAAAAAGTAAAGCCTATGACTACTAATATTGAGATGTCAATCGTTTTCATTCAAGACAAAATTAAACTGAAAGTAGTTTTGACCATATAAATACAAATGTAAATATTTGGTTAACTTACTAATTCCAGATTATAGGCCGACGCAACCGATTTCAGGATGAATTTCTGGAAAAACTGATCTCGTCCGGTGTTTGTTTGAAAAATGACACACGTATTAGAACTAGCTTGTTCGGGCGAATTAATAAACGCTGGATAGGGTAGTGCTTGGAATAAGTTGTTGGGGCGGAGCTTCAAATCGTTAGCTATTGTTTGATTGGGTGTTAATTGGAGAGATTATTGACACGTCAGGGACAGCATTAGATTTATCTAATCCTAGACATGTTATATCAATTTCGGCTTTTATTTTGAGCAATATATGAAAGACCCTTTTTCCCCATACCTTTCGTTTTTTTACTTTTTCGTATAATTGATCGGTCTCGATAATGACAGAGGTATGCCGAATGAAACGCACTTATATACGCAAAAACCGCTTACAAACGCGTTTGTATGCACAAACGGGTATATCGTTTAGTTTGCGCATCGTTTGCGCATCGTTTGCACACGCGTAAGCATAAACGGGAAAGAATAACAGTTTCTCCACTGTACATACATACATACATACATACATACATACATACATACATACATACATACATACATACATACATACATACATACATACATACATACATACATACATACATACATAGTCATTCAGCCAATAAACACATATAGCAACATACTCAATTAATCAATTAACACGTATAGTAAAGTATAGTAAATCAATAGATATAAACATTTGGTTAATCAGTCAACAGACGCATATAACAACGTTTTTTCTCTCTAAGTCTTCTACCCGTATTTGTAGGTCGACCATAACATTTCCCATTACTTGTGGGCGAAAAACTGAAAACGAAAAGTAGGTAATACATGTACTACACGTCGCGGCTTATTAAATATTCATTGAGGAGATAAGCCATCAAACAGGTCCAGCTCTAGAATGGGAAATCTTCCAATTTAATCTTGTATGTAGTTAAAAAGAGAAAATGAGCTCTGCTAGACGAAAACAACCTTTTAACCATTTTCTCCGTAAAACTAATATATATATGAATATTGATTTCATTAATATTTATAATGGCATATGAACAATAAATGTTTTGGCTCTGGTGAAAACTGTAGAATATGATCTATATAAATCTATAAACAAACCGAGCAAGACCTGATCAGAGACCTCCTGTATGCGCCGTCCGGTCTGTGCACGAGTGTTGTTCTTTTAGATGCCCAGTATAAAGCACTGATACACCAGACCTCGGCTTATAAAGTCTCATCGGAATGACTTGGTTCGGCGGGGAATCCAACCTGGGACCCCTGGTAAAAGAAAGTAATGCAGTTTTCTGCGTGCAATTTCTTTATTGTCTTCTCCGGTTGGAAAGACATTGACCTGCCTATCTGTCCGACAAAGGGTTCTAATTCAAAACAGGTGAAACTGTAAATACGCACGCATGGTCGCCAATATCTATATTCTCATAAGTCTATATGATGAATATCCGTGCCGGGGAACGAAAGGAAAACATTTGGGATGTCGCAACCAGCCTACATGTACTGTTTCTAAAGAGAAACGAGTCTAAATCGGGATCAACACTGATTGACACACATCTTTACCCGCTCGGTATTTCCCCCATTCTGTTAGCAAACAATATAGACTCAAATCAGTCGCCTGGTTAAGGACATACATGTAGAGAGTCTCCATGCATGGGAATAACATAGTAAACTTCGTAAATTATTTTTAAACAAAATAATATTTTGATTTGGGACGTATATTACCAAAGAAAGAAAGTAATCCGAAACTCAGCGAACCAATCAGCGATGTCTTAGCAGCGCCCTCTTTGTATTTGCGCAGCATTGCAGTGTAAATCACCCCTCCCATGAAGAGGGCGCTGTAGTTGAGTAACAGCCCAAGGAACGTTACCACCATGATAACCCAAGCCCATCCTTTGTCTATGTTCTTCTTACACCCGTGCGAAAACTGTCTCATTGTGTCAACTGGAAAATAAAAAGTTCTTCTGCGTCAAATCTGGATCCAAACTATTTGCATATGATATCACACATACGTCTTCATGGCAGTGTAGGGGTTAATGCATGGCCAACGTTGTGTAAAATGCTCCTATAGGAATTATTTTGCATAACTTTAATCTGAAAAAATTAAGCGACAACCTGTGTCTTTGATCAAGACATACAGTAGAACCTCTCTATAACGACCACTAAATTACATCAATTATTTTGTGTTAAATGCAGGTGGCTGCTTAAAGCAAGGTGAAAGTAAAACAGAACGCTCCTATGGGAGCGTTCTGTTTTACTTTCACATTGCTTTAAGTAGCCACCTGCTCTAAATATCAACTAATTAACATAATTTAGTGGTCGTTATAGAGAGGTTTTATTGTATCACATATTTGGTTGTCACGAAAGTAAAGTATCGACGAAAATGTTTTTTTTATATCATCGATCATAAGTTCAAATTGACAATCTTCATAAGGAGCATTGGACATAATCAACAAGAAGAGCATAATATACATGTACACGTACATAAACATTGATACATACAGGCTCTTATCATTTATATACAGGATCATTAATATACGAAGTTTTACAAGCAACGGTACCAAACACTTTAACGATTCTTCTGATCGTTTAATCCCTTAACCTGGTGAATATTCATTCAATAATAGTTATTGTATCTAACATTATCAGGTACAGTTTTATATAAATATAATGTAACACCATATCTGGTAATTAGCAATATTATTGACAGATCAATGTAATTCTACCAACAACCAGATCAGACTCTGATCAGATGACTCTCGTAGGAATCGTTAAATCTTGATCTGCTCTGTTTATAATGTCGTTAAGAGGCGCCTCTCTGGTGAACAAGGTCAAAACAACATTTATTTAACCCTTTCGCTGCCAAACTCTGTCGTCTGCTAACTTTGTCGTCTGCTACAAAATTTCATTCTCTTGATTTTCTTCATTTTTGTTTCAAAAACATAGTAAAAGTAACAAACAGTTTGGATCCTGATGAGACGCCGAGTTACTCGGCGTCTCATCTGGATCCAAACTGTTTGCAAAGGTAATCACAGATCCGGCATTGGCAGCGAAAGGGTTAAAACTACCCCCGTCAACATTTTCCTACGAAACGAAATTAGGAAAAGGGAGATAGGTTAACGAATTATTCTACCCAAACAATTAAACTGTTGCACTCCGTTATCTGCTAAAATCAACATCACCGGGACTTAGTTCAAATATATCGTATAGACCATGATAAGACACCACGTTACCCAACGTCTAATCTAGATCCTTACAGTTTACAAAGACAAAAGATCCCCGGTGTCCACACCGCCTGAATATCACCTCTGATTATCATTAATATATAAACGAGCGAGAGAAATACACAAATAATAATTTATACACGAAGTTCTACAAGCAGCAAGTATAACACCTTAACAATTCCTCCGGTCATTTAAACCCTTTACCTGATGAATGTTTATGTAATAAATAATTATTGTATGAAATGTTATCAGGTGAGGTTTTATATTAATACAGTAGAACCCCTCTAATGCAACCACTTAATGAGTAAACATGGGTGTCTTTATAAGCAGGTGATTGCTTAATGCAGGACAAAAGTAATGCAGAAAGCTCCTAGAGGAGCTTTCTGTATTACTTTTGTCCTGCATTAAGCTACCACCTGCATCTAGCACCCATAATTATACTTCTTTTAGATGGTCGTATTAGCGGGGTTTTACTGTACATTGCAACAACATGCTTGGTAATTGGCAAAAGTATAAACAGACATATATAACCCCACCAACAACCAGATCAGTCTCTGATCAGATGACTCTCGTATCAATCGTTAGATCTTGATCCGCTCTGTTTATAATGTCGTTAAGAGGCAGGCGTCTCTCTGATGAATAGGGTTAAAACTATCTCAGTGAAATCCCGTCAACCCTTTCCTACGAAACGAAATTAGGAAAAGGGAGATAGGTAAACGAGTTATTTTACCCTAACGCACATACATACATGGAAAACAGAAACACACAAACAAATAATATAATTATGTACTATACATTTTCATATGCTATGTCATTTACGTTCCAAGTAAAGCAACAATAACCTTATAAATGGACTTTTTCTACAAAACCCAACCAATGATAACGCAAGCAGTGTTGGCCTAGATCAGCCGCCACGCTAGACATGCCACTGATCAGGATCTTCACCGACTACATCACCTTTTCATCTACAGATTTCACTTACTGTTAAATAAGACAGTGCATATTACATGTCACATGCATGCCCCAGGAGCGGCGTCTGATCCAGACTTTGACCGTCTGTTGAGACTGGAATCCGATCAATAGGTCTTATTATATGCATAAAAAATTATACCCTAGATGTCTAGTGCGCTAATTTTACCACCCAAGTTCTGTCTCCATATGATACCATCTATCCAGAACCAAATACTTAACTTCTACCATATATAACACAAATAAAGACTATCACAGATTTGAAGCTTACATTGCTATTCGTATCTCGGGTATGATTGTAGACCAGACAATACAGTCATATGAATATACGTTGAGTGAGTACAGGTAAACCAGGCAAGTACATACCGTTATTGCCCCCCCCCCCCCCACCCCATAAGCGGGGGCGGCTATATGGGCTTACGATTTTTTCGCTCATGTTAGGAGCAGTCATTTCTGTAACGTTGAGGAAATGAAAGTTTACTTGATTGGACAATGCAGATTGCATATACATGTATACTGGTGAAAATAGGCTAAGCATTTTTTGTATTATTGCATTAATCAAGGAATACGTTATTGATACTAAAAAGCCGATCCTTTCGAATTTCCGGTGCAATAGTCTTGCCACAGTGTTTGTGGAAATAGTTCAGTAAATGCACATTCCTATGTATTGTTTTTGGTTTAAAGCCGATTTAAAGCTAGTTTTAAGAAATAACATATATTTGCTTTTTACAGTTTGGCCCACTAGAGTAAAAATCCTACAAATTAAATAAATGTTTTGGTTTATTATCGACTTGAAGCCGGCCAGGAGATTGTCATTTCAACAGAAACCCACAACTTCGAACGGAGATCGCTCCGTAACAAAAAAAAATATTTTGCGTTACAATTTCGAAACTGAGAAAAAATGGCATTAATTATTGAATACTTCGTGTATTATGTTTTTTTCTAAACAAAGTGTGATCTGATTGTCCTTGATAAATTGACTTGCTGCTTAAAATGACTACAGCGAATGGAACGTTGGTCATTAGTTCAACGATTGTTCGAATGTAATCTAAATATAGAACAGAAATCAAAGTACTGAAGGTACTCGTCCGGGGATAGTTTCTTCTAAACAAATGATTTTTACTGATAATTACATTCCAAATCTATAGACTTTCCTACAAATTGGAATCAAAACCTCAATCAATGATTAATCTGAATGGATTATTTTAAACCATGTAAGTGATCAGAGTCAGGTTCGTATTAGATCTACACACACACTTGTCAACAGCTGAAGTTACCAGACACAATACTTAGAAATAATTCTACAGGTAACACAAATATCTTGTTCATATCACATGTCCGTGTTTCATTGCCTATTGTTCTTATTCACTATTCAGTAATAGGCGACCTTTGATGCTTCGAATCAATAATTTTCTTGTCTACTATTGTCACTAAACTATGCGGTATAGCAGCACACTGATCATGAGCCGGGAAACGCATAATCCGTTCAAACTCCTTTCTTCCATTATACTCAATTACTGTGTCCCATAACGCCTTTATTTGAGTGTCGTTCCAACACAATAACATAACAGGTGGTCTACAATGTTAGTAAAGGTAAAGGTGAGGTTTATAGTCTGGAACTATATACAATGTACATATTCTCTTCACAATTTAACCCCCGATCACTGGGTTATAAGTCGGCCATTAACATTCGGCGCACAAGGCAGCCATGGCACATTGGCTTATTTCCTTCACAGGTACCCATTTATACACATGGGTGGAGAGGAGCAAATTCTGATTGTCCGATGGCAGGATTCGAACCAGGGACCCTTCGATCCCAGGTCTAACGTCCTACCACTGGACCACCGCTCCCACACTAGTACACTGATGGCTGCATTTCTTACATGACCACAATTTCTGACCAGATTGATATAAACCAACACCGGCTGCTATAGTACTGCACATGCCACTGAGTTGTGGACAATCTCTTGCCACTTCCCAAAGGCGAGAGCAGCCCTTACCCCTCACCAAACTGCTATCTGATAATAGTCATAACGACTGACTCAATTCCTGAAAAGTATTTTTTTCCATATGCTATCAACATTGTCACATACGATTTTCTCCCACGAGTTCCTTGACGGAAATGTTCCATGGGTCAAGAATAGCTCGAGCACATATCGTAATGTTATACTTGCGCAGTAAGCGTAACTATCCGGTATGAATCCCCTTGACTGTTTATCAATATTGAAATACCGGATCAAACGATTTAAAAACACTCTCTTTGCCAGGTACATGTATTTACATGGCAACTGACAAAGTTGACCAAGCATTAACAACTTCCTTTTGTCCACGATGACTTCTATCGGCGGTACATCTAGCATCACGAGAACATAGTTAGTGTGACAGTACTTGCTTAGTCGCTGCATATGCTTCACACAAGAACGATGGGCTCTTTCTTGACATAAAATATCACTATTGGCATATGAATTCCGCGTTTCACAGCCATACATAGCTTTAGGTAAGATTGCAGACATGTATATTGTCTTCGATCGAATTCCGTTACGTACAGTGTTCATATACAAACCACGTTGACTAACACTGGCGTCGTACATTTGCATCTTACATGATAACTATTGTCACAGTGGATACATTTGCATCTTACATGATAACTATTGTCACAGTGGATACATTAATTTTGCATCTGACATGATAACATTTGTCACAGTGGATGCCCAAGCGGACTTATGAGTCTGTTTCTCGAATGGTTTAATTCCCTAATTTGAACATTCGTTCCGGAGGGCTGGGGCCATCATTAAATACAAAAACGGCACACTTATTAGAATTGTAAAAGTATCGCCTCTTACAAGAGTATGTCCAACATATTTCTAGCATCTGTCCTAGTCCCGTTTTCGAAAACGATAGTAATGTTATATCGTCAGCTAGTGTCGGCCATTTATTTCAGTAAAAACCTATAGAGTTTTCCGTCTCTTAACCCACTACCTCATAGGCTATTTTTAGATACAACCTCTTTGAATAAATCTACCGAAAAGGAGCAGTAACTTGAGAAAAGGAAAGTTTTAGAATATTGTATTTTGAAACCATTGTGATAGATAAAGCATTTGCTCCTATAGGAGCAAATGCTCTATTTATCACAATGGTTTCACAAAGTGACTTTTACAGAGTCGTCAAAAGTCGTCAATATGAGGGAAAGGGTTAACTTGTCTACGGCTTTTTAAAGGATTTAGCAGGGTTCAGATATCGCAACTATTTAGCTGAATATATATAGAAACAGTTTGAAAGTGGGCTATAAGTGCTGTTGCAACTTGCAATGATCATGAATGCGTTTACATCTGATGTTGACATACATGTATTGATTAGTTATACTATTACGGTGAAGACTTTTCGCAGTCAAATAAGCATCGTGCTAAGATTATCGTCTGCTTCAGATTTCCTGTTGCAGCTTTCTTCAATTTCTTATAAAAAAAACATTACCAGAGTGGCACACAGTTTAGATTCTGAAAATACGACGAATTACTCAGCGTCTCATCACGGTTCACACTGTCTGTGAAGGTTTTAAGTGATTCACGCATGAGATGAATGCATGTACAACATCTGATGTTGATGAACTCTTTCGTTGCCAAATTTTGTCGTCTGCAAACTTTTTTGTCTGCTACAATTTTCATTTGTATTTATTTTTTCGTTGTTATTTTCAAAAACAGTCACAGTAAAAAAACGGTTAGGTTCCTGTTGAGATGTTGAGTTACTCGGTGTATCATCTGGATCCAAACTGCTTGCATAGGTAATCACAGATGCGGCATTGACAGCGAAAGAGTTAACTTATACGAATACTGAGAAGGCTCTTTCGCAGTCAAATAAGTATCTTGCTAAATATATCGTCTGCTTCATGTTTCTTTGTGCAGTTTTCTTCAGTTTCTTGCAAACACATTACCAGAGTGGAAAACAGTTTGGGTCCTGATAATACGAGGAATTACTCAGCATCTCATCAGGGTTCAGACTGTCTGTAAAGGTTTTAAGGGGTTTATCCATGGAGGCAGCAGCGTGGCTGAATCTAAATGTAAAGTACGCACCGTGGCTATAGAGGTCCGCGAGCATGCTCCCCCCCCCCCCCTTGAAAATTTAGAATTGTGTAATTTTAAACCATTGTGATAAATAGAGCATTTGCTCCTATAGGAGCAAATGCTCTATTTATCACAATGGTTTCAAAAGATACTTTTTACAGAGGCGTCAAAAGGCGTCAATAAGAGGGAATGGGTTAAAGCATACATGACAAGTCAGAGCGTTTATCAAAGTTTACCCCCTTAGCCTTCGAGATTTGTTCAATTTTGGTCATAATCATGTTTTCACATTTCAAATTGATGTTACGCACGTGCGCAAGTGCGTATCGCTAGATACGCGCCTGGGAGGTGAAAGAGTCTGCTCTCTTTGCTTATGGAACATGCACTCAATGTATTCATATTATAATAAACGTACTCATCGAATACATACTTAACTATGTCAACATTTCTGAGATTAACAGACATCAGGTAAAGTGTTAATTACAACAGAATTAACAGCTGTAACTTTGAACATCCCCTGAACATTACCTTTCTTCTGCATTGAGCATTGATCCATTCTTGTTAATTCACTAGGAAGATCCTTTGAATACGTTTTACTGGACCGACCCTTTATTCATCAGCTTGCAGCATCACTATACTTGTAGCATATAGTTTATAAACACTCACACTTTTCTATAACGACTTTACAAAATAAGTCTAATTCTGTGTTTTTAAGCCAGGTGGTAGCTTAATGCAGGACGAAAGTAATGCAGAAAGCGCCTCTATGATCTTTCTGCATTACCTTCGCCATGCATTACGCAATACATAGTCTTACAATGTATCGACTCTCATGTTTATCCACTAATTTGGCCGCTAATGGCGGTTTCTGCTATAGTATAAATTCCTTCTTTCATATACTCCTGTTTTCCTTTACACAAAATATTATATACCTATATAGTTAACGGCATTTTATTGTAATGTACGTATTCTTACACAAGCCCTGAGCATATAACTATTAATAATCACACTACTGTAACAGACTAAGTCACAGGTGGTCGCAGCAGATTCACTTTGTAATACAGTAAAGCCCCTCTAATGCGACCACCAGAAAGAAGTCGATGTCTTGGTCTTAAAGACGGGTTGTAGCTTAATGTAGGACGAAAGTTAAACAGAAAGTTCAAGCTGTGTTCATTCATACAGTGGTCGCTATAGATACCGATCTAGATACAAGGCATTTGTAAACAAAACCGTTTACTTGTTATTTATTATCAATTCTAATGCAACATTTTTGTAACACGCATTCTGATTGGTCCACGTGACAAAATTTGAAGCATATAAACCACCGATATACTGTCGGAAAAATGAATATACATGTACTGTCGGAAACCGAATCACTAGAAAATTTGCTACGAAATATTCATACGCGCATTCATAGTAAAATTAAAACTAATTAAAACTAACGCGTCGCATGTAAAACTAAATTTGCGACATATAAACCACCGATATACTGCTGCAAATCTTCAAATACGCAACGGTTATCCCCTAATTGGCATGGGCTGCTTGTCTTATTTCTTTAGATATATTAAGCGCGTACAGCATGACAAGAAGTTGACAATGGCGTTGGTATTTCAACAATATATACAGATCAAATAACTTTACAAAATGGCCAATTATTGCAAAAAAACAACTACTCGCTAATTCGAAGGGAAAATATATTTTAAGGAAAGTGGTTGTTTAGTTCATTTTAAAAGTTACACGGAAAGTGTCCAGATATATGGTAACATAAGCAAACAGAGCAGACGACCCTGGTCAGTCGGCTCGTACAGGAACCGTCTGATCTTGATCTACCATTTTTCCACAAGCATGACAAGACATATCTATCAAGTAATGGATATAATAATTAGTTTAATTTTAACCAGTTATTGGGCTGAATTGGTAAAACTAATGGACACTAAATGTGAGTGAGTGAGTGAGTTGGGTTTTACGGCACTGCGACACTAAATAGGTCATATATAGCGCCGATGAATAATGAGATGACATGATGATGACGGATGATACATGTATCAGGAAGATGATTTCGGCTAATCTCATTCGCTGCAAAGCAGTGCATGGGATCAAAACCACCGACCTGCCTTCCTAAATACACTAAATGTATTGGGAAAAGTAAAACGTATAAATTTGTAATGCAAGTTATGCTTTTCTGTTCAATTCCGCAGGGTTCTTATGGTTTTCAACATACACAGTCAATCAATCCGATACCACAGCCTGTGCATTCATTGTAATACAAATACATCCACTGTGACGAATTTATATTACGACAATCCGCTTGATGCGACTACCTGTGGATTGAATAATTCAGCTAAGTGTACGCGTACCATATCGTTCCCATTCGAACCGGAAAATACACCAACCGTCAGTCTGTTGAAAAAGGTATTGACGCTCAAATGTTTGTCTGCTTTGTAAAACCACATGCCTATGTCTTTTATCAAACATATAGCCCGAGGGTAAAACAGTTTGGATCCTGATAAGAGGGTAAAGTACTGATCTTTACCGGATCAACACTGTTCGTAATTGTTACCGGAAATTCGGCTGTAGTCTACTAAAGGTGTAAATATGATTTAATGTTATATACTTAGCTGAGTCTTTGGAAAGGCATATTTTATAGTGTACAGTAAACCCCATCTAAACCGGGGTAGCGGTAGGGGTAGGGCTCTGGACCGGGATCGGGATAGGGGGTAGGGGGTAGAGGTAGGGGTAGGGGTAGGGGTAGATAGATAGATAGATAGATAGATAGATAGATAGATAGATAGATAGATATATAGATAGATAGATAGATAGATAGATAGATAGATAGATAGATAGATAGATAGAGATAGATAGATATATAGATAGAAAGTAAATACTATTGAGGCAGGTGACTGCTTAATGCAGGATGAAAGATGCTTTCTGCATGAGCTGCCACCTGTCTTCTAGGCCAGCATTGATACAGTAAAACCTCTCTTAACCGGCAGTTAAATTTAGTATGAATATCGGTCTTGGAGACAGGTGGCAGCTTAATGCAGGGTGAAAGTCATACAGAAAGCTCCTAGAGGAGCTTTCTGCATGACTTTCACCCTGCATTAAGCAGCCACCTGCCTAAAAGTATCTAAATTATTATCTACTAGAATTCCGGTTAAGAGAGGTTATACTGTAGTAACTAAAACTTCGGGATTAGATGGTCATTTGCTGTATACATGTACTAATATCTATACATCTCTGGGTGTCACAGACAGTCTGACCTGACGTAGATTAACAGCTTGTAATGTATGAATGATTTTCAATGGGCGCTTTAACTCTTTAACCCTTTCAGTACCAGTATCGTCGTCTGCTGGACATATGTTCGTCTGCTTCGATTGGGCGCTTGTGCGATTTCTTTATGAAAAGATAAATGTCAAACAGTTTGGATCCTGATGAGACGCCGTGTTACTCTGCGTCCCATCTGGATACAAACGGTTTGCATATGATATCACAGACCCGTCTTCATGACACTGGATGGGGTTAAATGCTGACTATTCAATATGGAGTGAAGTTCGTTGTTGACCCTTTATTCAATGAACATTCATGTAAGAAATACTAGTATAATGAATGTCTATTAGATTATTTTTATAATGGTAAATAAACTCATGAAATTTCAGCCATTTGCACAGTCTGAGCTGAGTCGACTCTGTTTGCAAAGGAGTTAAAAGGCATATATATGAAGCAAACGATTAAATTATAGGCTCCTTAAAGTATGAACACATTTGAATTTATTAGAGCATTTTAATGTGAAGCAGTGTAGGCCTTGATCTAGAGGACTCCTCTAAACCCCCTCTGATCAGGGTCTACACCGTTTGCAAATGTCATCTGTTTGCCGAACACAAACTGCTAAGATTAGACAATATCACAGTTATTGATAAATCCTACAACGTTACAATTCTTTATATCGGATATGTGTAAGCTTCGTGAAAGCCTGAAGAGAGCTCTTCTGAATCAGCCCCAACGTACTCTTTTTGGATACCCATTACCCAAAGATACGATCGTAATAAAGGGACATTTACAAACACCAGCGATCCATACACGGTAGAACGTGTCTAAGCGACCATCAAACAGAGAAGAGGTGTAATATTGGGTCTGTAAGGCAGCTGGTAGCTTAATGCAGGTCAAAAGTAATGTAGAAAGCTCCTATATTAGCTTTCTGCGTTACTTTTACCATGCATTAATCAACCTATAGGAGCAAATGTTCTATTTATCACAATGGTTTCAAACTACAAATTCTAAAAAAAAAAATTTTCTCTAGTTAATGCTCGTTTTCGGTAGATTTATTCAAAGAGGTTGTATCTAAAATAGCTTATGGGGGTTATGGGTTAAAGCAACCATGTGAGTATTAATTAGCGGCCGCTATACACAGGCTCCACTCCGGTATACTCACGTCAGAGACTGTTAGACCAGGTGACAGTCCTCCAGATATAATTATACATAGTCTGTCCATGTTACTCCATAACACTGTATTAGTATAGATTCACATAGACTGAAGAATATGCTTCTCGCACTAGCGTTGTTCAAAGTTCTCGTACTCCTATGCAAACCAGATCAATCCGCAGCTGTTTTGATCATTTTCCTAATTAATATTTATACGAAAATTCACGAATTCGTGAATATCTATTAACTGATTCCATTATAATGGCCAGTTTAATGCAGGGTGAAAGTCATGCAGAATGCTCCTCTAGGAGCTTTCTGTATGACTTTCACCCTGCATTAAACAGCCACCTGTATAAAAGTATCAATTCTTCTCTACTAGAGTTCCGGTTTAGAGAGATTTTACTGTACAGTTCACATGGATAGTCCAAGTCAATACTATTGAGTTTATGCACGCATACGCTATCCCCACGCTTGTATCAGACATGCACTATTCGTTCTTCGTTACGAAGGCTGCATACTGTTCGATATTGTTGTCCTCTGTCGGAACAATCAGCTATCGGATCTCTACCCTGCTTTCATAAATGTTTTCAATTTGAGCAAAATTTAATTTCAAATTCTAACTCAATTCTGTCTCATTTGAGATTTCTCGTTTTTCAGAAAACTACTTAACTCACTTTGAGAATAGTCTCAGCTTGGGCGAAAGCTTAGCAAACTTATTAACAACGTAAACAGCCCAATGTTGTTACAGGTATGGAAGTAAAGTATACAAAATGTAAACAACACGCGCACATCAGAAAGTCTCAAACATCTGTCAGATATATTGGAAGTGGTTTGGATAATGATCTTTCTGCAACATCTATTGTTAACAATATTGTTAAAAAAAGTTAATATGAGGTTGAAATTTATGTATAGACAAAACCATTGTTTAAATATAAACCTGAGAAAATTGCTTTGCAATTCTCTGATTCAATGTCATTTCGATTATGCCTCTTCATCTTGGTACAATGGCTTAACAAAACAGTTGAGAAATAGATTGCAGGTTGCACAAAACAAGGTTATTAGATTCATTTTTGGGTATCAATGTAGAACTTCATTAAAAGTGTCAGATTTTAATAATTTTGGTTGGCTGAATGTAGAAAATAGAGTAAAACAGATGCGATTAAATCATGTTTTTAACATTTTCAATGATAAGTGTCCTTCTTATTTACATGATAATTTTATTTTGGTCTCTAAGACACATTCATATAATAGTAGAAGCAGTGTTTACAGTTTTCATATGCCACAGGTAAATGGTTTTAGGGCAAACACCTTTTTCTATCAAGCAATCCTTGACTGGAATAGTCTGCCACGAGAAATAAAAGCTTTAAAAATGCGTGAAACTACAGCTAATGGAAAATATGAAAATTGCTGAACAGTCAGATTTTATGTTTTATTAATATTACCAATATTTAACATTTGTATAGTATTTCAGACTGTTCTGTGATATATTCATCATTTCTAAAGTAATACTGTGATAACAGCTTGTTCCAAACTTAAATCAAAGTACTGACAGTACTGAAGGTTTCGGACATAATATATATTTATTATATTGATTGTTTGCTGTGGATTTTTCTGAAAATCATGTCAGTAGTTTGGAAGACATTTAAAGAATTTTTTATGAACATGTCACACACAGTGCGATTCCAATAGCTCAACTTGCCACTTTGTGCCAATAGAGCCAAAATTGATGTTTAATGTAGTATAGAGCCATCACTGCATTATTTGAAAGTAAGGGTCATACTTCTGCTACTATCTGGTGGACCATAACAGTAATTAGCAAGCATCATTCACTTATCCATATATACACTTCCACCAATTTTAGACATATTCCTTATGATTCTAAATACCCTACACAATAATTGCCAAATATACTGTGGGGTGATATTAACAATATGACAAATTATAAAGTAACAAATATATTTCAACTTAGCATGGCAGGATACAACAGGGAAAATAAAATTAACTAGAAAATTGTTTCTGATGCACCACTCCCCCTGACAATAGTGTCTCTATATCAAGCACTTTTGACTATGTGTTATACAGTGAAGAAAATTTCAGAGTCCCATAACTCTGGTAAAATGGTCAGAGCAATAATTACATTCTTTAAGAAAATCTTCACATTAAGGTTGACAGCTTATCATGGGTGAAAATTTGAAGTAAAACCTCCCATTGGTATATGGGCTGTTAGACACATAATATTGTTTCACTTTATATTATATAGTGAAGACGATTTCAGGGTTCCATATCGGGTACAATTTGTCTGAGCAAAATAAGCCTTTCTGTGCTTTTGCAAACAGAAAAGACCCTTAATAGTTTATCCATGCCTATACCTTGTCTTTTTGTGTGATTGTGTTGTATTTTCTTACTTCTTCCTGAGGAGACTGCGAGTGTGAGTCTGTTCAGGGTCAATTTGTGAGTTTGTGCTGCAAACAATACATACCCCGATCAGTTACCACAACTGGCCAGGGTCTTTGCTATTTGCAGCATCATACAGGTAACAAGTATATCAATAAATGATATAATTAAAAATAAATTATAGTCATACATGCAAATTACAGTTAGTGCTGTAGTAAACACTACAGACCCTGATCAGTAACCGGCGTCATAGAAATAAATGATATGAATTAGAAATAAATTACATACATTACTATAAGATACTATAAGACACTATAAGATACTATAAGCCTGACACGTAAATCAATAAATGATGAAATGTATATAAATTAAAAGATAAGAAAGTGCTTTGTCTCATTTTGTTTGCCTTTCTCCTTTTTTTCATTTTAATGATTTTTTAATAATATAAAGGATACAAAAACCCTTGTTTCCTTTTAATAGTAATTGTTAATACTACCATCCAAGCTACTTAAACAATAAAGGCTGGCAAAGTGGGACACCCTGTTTGGATTCAGATCTAATACCAAGTAACTGTCTGACCAAAATCTAAACTGTTTACAACTTGAGACAATGTTGCCTTAGGTCAAAATGCCTAAAACTGATCTTTTAGAAATTCAAATGATGACAACCCTGAAGCAGACGATATTACAGATCTCTACAGCTTGCTTAAATCCTTATAATGCTGAGTGATGTTTCGTTTGCAACAATTGACGTCTGCTTCAATTCTTCAATAAACTTTCTTTCATTTTATGCAAAAATATTATCAAGATGACAAACAGTTTGGATCCTGATGAGACGCAGAATTATGTGGCCTCTCATCTGGATCCAAACTGTTTGCATAGGTAATCACAGTTTCGCCGCTAGCGTGCAAAGAGTTAAGCGTATGACCTCTAGAGATTTTAGCATGATGTAACAGTTGCCCTGCACTACTGACCACCAGTGCGCTGTAACCTTTATACTGTAAAGGACGTAAAGAACAGAAGAAGAGTCTATTTAACCCTTAATTTCCCCATATAAACTTGTTTTCATGCATCTGCAAATAGATTCGACCCAGATCAGACAGCTCGCTCCCATAGATTCAGGGTCTGCTCTGTTTGCTAATGGATCCACCTTCCATATTTCATTATAAATATTTTGTAAGATTCCGGAACCGGATTGTAAGCCAAGCACTGCACATGCGCGTATTCTCTTAGGGGGATTCCCGCTAGGTAGCGCTCGTGCAATAGGGTTTTCCGCCATAGTTTGAGTCCCAATCCATTTTATAAGGATTTCGGCAAAAGCCGAAACCCTAAAAATAGTAATATTTAACGCTTTCCCTCATTTAAATGCATTTTCACGCACGTGCAAATAGAGTAGACCCAGATTTGGGTCTACTCTGTTTTGCTAATGTAATTGGGTATATCTGTTTCTGTAGATTCTAAAATGGCTGTGATGTTACTACCTCTATATTTCATTATAGCTGTAATATCCAGGACAATACATGAGGTATTGGAAATTAGACCAATACAGAACAGGGAAAGGGTTAAATGTTAATAAGAAATGTAACTCATATAATTTTTGAATAGTTACGTAGGAGTTGTCTATCTTTGCTAAAAGTACAAAGCTCAGCCAATATTTTGAGATCTTGACTTTCTAGTCCACAAGATCCCCACTGGAAATAAATTGTAAAACTTCATGGTTATCCTGTAAACTATATATGTCTCAAATTTATGGCATATTAAACCGAAACTTAGTTGTATTCTCCGTAACCATAAGCAATGTGAAATTTTGTTTATTGTATTTATAGACATAACTGCTTGATTCTGTGATATTGTAATAGTTTAATCTGCATATGTATTCACGGATATCTATCTATTTATCTATCTATCAATCTATCTATCTATCTATCTATCTATCTATCTATCTATCTATCTATCTATCTATCTATCTATCTTATCTATCTATCTATCTATCTATCTGTCTATCTGTCTATCTGTCTATCTATCTATCTATCTATCTATCTATCTATCTATCTATCTATCTATCTATCTACCTTGTGCTATAGGAACTTTCTGTATTGCGTTTACCTCGCATAAGCAACCACCTGATTTTTAAGACTCGTATGTTCAATAAATGTATATACAGTAAAACCCTCTAATGCAACCACCAAAAAGGGGCATAATTCTTGGTGGCACAGGCAGGTTTATGCAGGATAAAATGTTTGCAGAAAGCTCCTATAGGAGATTCTGCATAACTATCGACCTGCATTAAGCAACCACCTGCTTATAAAGACAGATATGGTTATTTTTAAGTGGTCGCATTAGAGGGGTTCTACTGTAGTTATCTATTTCTACAATTTTCAGGTCGATAAGCTTCAGACTGTTTATTAAATCAACCATTTCTAGCATGGTCTCACCGTCTATCGAACCTCTTAACCTTGGACCAGGAACAGAAAACGTTTACTTTGAATATTAAAGAAAAATATTAATCAGCAGTTAAATTTAATCTTTTATACCTACCTTGAAACAATTAAATATTTTATCCTCATCTATTAATCCCCAAAGAATCCAGTGTTCCCCACCATCCGCATAACAAAAACAAAAAAGGCTGCCAGAAAAATATCACCTGCTTATCGAACCTTTATTTTAGAAACTATTTACTGTAACATATTTACTCATAGTCACGTGATTTCATCATGGGCACGCGACCTTTGCATAAGCTGAAGGGGTCAGAGCTATCAAACATTTTTAATGTGGTACACTTTTCAATTTATGTTGATATTCTATAACGTATTAAGAGTTTTCTCATGTTTAGCATAGTTAAAGGAAAAATAAACTGTATTGACCTGTTTATGACGTATATTTCTTTTTAAAGCTACGATGCGTTGTTTACAGACAAAGCAACGGTACTCATGATTTTATGACGTAGTATGCACTTGTACATGCGTAAAAACACCAAAAAATGAAAGGTTCTGCAAACAGGTGAGGTTCGATAGAAGGTGAATGTACGATACTCGTAATCCCGATATGGTCAATCATTATACATGTATACACACTTGAATTGTTTCCTCCTTCGGCTTATGTTTCCGAAGCACTTGAATATATCTGTACAGATTGCACCATATAACTGGAAGTATGGAAACAATCACATTCAAATGGAAATTTCTTATTTTTCTTTGCTAAAACTAACAGTTAATTTGTCTCCATATAATGGGCATATATATTGCGTCCAATACACCGAGAATAATTAAAATTGTGCCCAGTCGACATACTGCAACATAACACAACATAACATCGTTTATTCGGCATAAAGCACATACATACACATGTATTTATAGCCTTAACAAACAAGTTGCAGTAACTAATTTAATAATAAAGTTTAACAATCTACAGTAAAACCTATTTGAACCGGGCGTCCAATTCAGTGAAAACATCGGTCTTGCAGACATGTGGCAGCTAAATGCAAAGTATAAGTCCTCTGCGTGATTTTTACCCTATATTAAGCAACCATCTGCCTAAAAGTATCTAAATTATTCTCAACTAGAATTCCGGTTTAGAGGGAATTTAAGTACCTTTAATGATATCTCCTAAATCACATAGTGAAGTGTAATCATAATACATAGGACGTATCCTTATATGGTTATAACAGTTCTAGTGTGTTTCATAAATAATGAATTAACGGAGCTTAAGCAGAATCGCTTCCTTAAACATTGTCTTCAGAAAAGTCATCGAAAGCCTACAACTTCAGAAAAGTCATCGAATACATTTGTGGACAGGCGTCAGCATTGAGGGTTTGTGCTGGGATTATTTGGTATAGTTGTAGTTCAGGATGTTTTCTCTATAAAATATGTTTTTTGTTTTGCATGTATATACACTGCTCGAGCGCACTTCGGGTCCTTCATAACGTTCTCGCTATGTGACCTATTCAATGTCGCAGTGCCCCAAAACGCATACCTATTCAATTCACTGGCGTTGTGCCATAGACCCAACCCATCCATTATTTCATATTTATTATGTCATATCTTTCCTTACTCTTGTTTAAGTTATGACTTTATAACTTGTTCAGTAATAAGAGAAAATTACATGTATGGTAGTATATATCTGCCACCATTTAACCAGTTTACTGTCGCGAAAAGTTTCGTGTCAATAGTTGCGGATGTGTAGCATAAATATTTTACTGCTTTAATCATGCATTAAGCAATCACCTGCCTAAAATGGTCTCAATTCTCCTTTACTAAAAGTTCGAGGTTTAATTGTATGAATGTCTTGTACTAACTCAGATACCATTTAGCTTTCAAATGTTTTGTAACTGGTATCTCGAAATCTTACTAATTAAATTATAGGTATCATGCCAGCTTTTCTATATGTCCTAGCATAGAAAGAGAATGTTTCCAGAGAACCATCTTCAAGTATATTGAAATAACTGGTGACGCGAAACTTTCTAGTTTCTACCAGAAATGTACTCCTTTAGAAATTTATTTAATCTTTTCGCTTGTTTCAGGTACAACATATTTTGGAGAGATATGCTGATAGGTGAAAGAATGTCTTTCAACGCTATACCATATAATAGGGGTCTGCATCGCTCCCTAGGAGTCAATATATAATGCAATGTATATAATAAATAACAAGGGTCCCAGCAAACAGAACGGACAACCGTCTGTAACTCTTACAATTTACATGGTAATTTTGTAATTATTTCGGCTATTGAAAACCTATATATTTCACTACCGATTGGATATAGTAATCTTCTGACGGTATTGAATGTACTGTTATAAATCAAACAATGCTTTTTCTAAAACAAGAGGGCCAATATTGCCCTTAATCGCTCACCTGAATACCATAGATTTAAGATTATAGCTGGGTAGCCCCAGGATGGGGTCAGTATTGACCTAAGGGACAATATTTGAACAATGTTGATGGTGGTTCACGAGCAATGGGCCTGGAGAACAAGATTTGCAAAGAATTAGAATATTGATTTTATCAAGACAATCATTCTGACCAATAACGATTTGGCTAAAATGTGCCCTCTAGAGTGATTTTTCTAAGATTTGACCAGATTTTGAACTGGCCAGAAGCTTCGATTGCGGTGCATAGTTTTTTTTATTGTCGATATAAGTAGAGGATAGGGTCCTGATTCAATATCTGCCGGGTGCCACCCTGGCACCCTTGAGGGTTTTGAGATATTACACTTTTACCCCACCCACCATATTTACATTAGCAAAGTTCGGTAAAGCCATATATTTGCGGTATTATCCGATTAACTACAGCTGACGTTGTTTATAGTTTAGAAATTAGTAGAAATGTAATTTGAAGCTATAACAGAGACACATTCTAATATATGTGCATGCCAATAAACTCATTTATATACTTATGAATATTAATTAGAAGGTAAAAAGTAATGATAGAAAACTGGTTTCGTGCTAAACTCTAAGTGTTTTATAAAAGTTTATTATGTTGCCTTATCAACTCTTCCTTTTTATTATTATATATTTATAAACAATGTAGACATTCTTCAACAATCTCCGAATGACAACATATTTCATAAAACTATCCATTAAATGAGTAATGTTATAATTTTTAGACCTTTCAATTTTACCCCACCCACCATATTTTACATTAGCGAAGTTCGGTAAAGTTATAGATGTGTTGCGGTTTTATAATTACTACAGCTGACGTTGTCTACTGTTTAAGAATAAGTGGGAATTATAGCAGAGACACATTCTTAGATATATGCATGCTAATAAGCTCATTTACATACTTGTGAATATTAATTAGAAGGTAAAAAGTAATAGTAGAAAACTTGTTTCGTGCTAAACGCTAGGTTTTTGTTTTTGGTTTGTGTTGTTTTTTAACCGTTTGCTGTGTTTCTTATATATTTATATTCTTTGTAAACAATGTATACCTTCTTGAGCAAGTCCCCGCTGACAACATAATTCATAAACATATCTATGTAATGAAGGAATTAATAATTCGGTTACACCAACTCTACCTTTTTTATCATTTTGTTTCGGCTGCGTATCAATATTCAGCATGGACATAATAATAATGCAGCTGCCAGATCGGTTATTCCATTAAAGGTTCTTTGTTAACATTCTAGAGTACAGTGTCAAGCCGTAATCAGAACAAATTAAAGCTGTATACATACCTTACCAAAATACAATTATGACACATCTAACAAAAGCACAAGACCTGAATTGAACATTAGCAACGAACGTTTTGGTCGTGTTTTTATATACATATGTGACCTTCAGCTGTATAAGGTGGTGCAGATTATGAAATTGTGACGTAAACATGTAGACAGACAGGGACTTTCAAAAAAGCGTCAGGGCAATACCACTAATTGCAGAGGACCTACTACGATATGTCATGCAAGAGCACTGTCTAGAATCACTATAATTATTAAATCAAAACAGCAAAGCTATGGGTAGATGTGTTTTTAAAACCAGTGCTTATCATGATGGTCTATACCAGTGCTGAAAGAGAATGTGACTTGTGCCTTCATATAGCAGCGTACAAACACATGATGCCTTGCTTCATTGCCGCATGCCACGTAAACTGCGTCATACATGGGTTATGTCATCTGCCAGCAATGGAGTCACTCCGAGATCCAGTTCGTGGGTTTTCAAAGAGCTAGCGAGCATGTAATAGACAATAAAGGGATATATGGAAAGGGATATGGAGTGACATGTTCATTGGAAGCACTTTTATGCGGTATGGGCATGTGCCCGGTGACATGCCCTGGACATCCATTAGTGTAGTCAACTTTAGGCTTGGATAAGATGACCATTCACAGTAGTGATCCAGAAATGTCTGTAGTGAGACTCAATGAAGAAGGGAAGTCTCAAATAGAAAGTGATGCAAAAGACAGTGCATGTATCCGCAATAAACTAAATAGCGGAATTGATTCTATATAGTCACAGCCAGCATCATCAAAACGATGTGATCAAATTCTGAAAGGGGTGATCACCGAGAGCAAAAATTGCAACACAAAAAGTGAAAATTGCAGACTCGGTTTTATTGAGTCTGTTCATGAACAGTAATTGAAAGTGCAACACTGCTCACGCCCCCTAGCACCGGCTTAAGCGGTATATTATAAGTGAAGAGGTCCCTTCAAATCACAAAAATGTGCATGATGCTGTACAAATATGGAATGACCGAATGACAGAATGTCATCACATCATGTGGCCTTTATTCAACAATACAAAAGAGCATTATTACCATAAACAAGACTAGAACACATATCAAAGTTGGACGATCTAAAGTATTTGAAGCATCTCTTATTTATTCAAGAGCTTTAGACATTCAATCTGGACAGTGGTCGCAATATTGACATTAACCATGTTCTACGACACGAATTGGCACACTTTGAACATATCGTTTTGACACATTTGGTGATGTGGGGATTGCAAAATCAAATGCGTCTTTGAAGAACCAGCTACGGTTGCAGAGAACAACACTATGTGCAATTGACGCACTTGTCATAGACATGTAGGTGATATTTTGGATAATATCATATCCTGCAGTCGGCTTAGTCAAACAATGCTTAAACAATGATAAATTGTACAGAACAGATAAATCTGACGTGCACTTGGTCTTTCACAGATACTTTGACTACAGTTCGAAAAGTACAGGATGTACAAGAGCCACAGGAGCAATTCGGCTGTACCAATTACCTATCGACACAAAGCTGTCTCAACAACACAAAGCTATCTCATATTAAAACTTTGCTCTCTATAACGGACAAGAATATACAGCTGATTTGTCAAAATGTTTGAAAGATAACAAAATAATGTAATAACAGATCCAGATGACATATCAACATAGATCAGCAACATGGTATTAAGGAACAACATCGAAACCAGACATGTAGAGGCAGGTAACGTAATTATCAGCAAGTAGTAGATTGTATCGAAATTGACTCCTGTGCAAAGATAAAACTTTATTGTGTGACGGCACAGGTGTGTTCTACTTTTCTCCTACCATAAAACCGAAATAACAAATGTAATGCTAATGGAGTCCACCATCAAGTGTCGAAATTGACACTGCAATTACTGTTGAAAAAACAGTAGCATTATCGAAGAATTGCCTGCTCATTTACTGTCAGGATGTGACACTGCTGCAGGGTGTTTCGTCATAGGTTAGGGAACTGTTGTCACGGCATTACGTTCTAGTCTTTCTCTGTTTCTTCTTGGGTCTCTCATATCTCCCCTTGCACTTATCATATCTCACGCAACGATATGTATGTCGTTTTGCTATGGCCACGTCGATTGCAATGGGTCCGACATAGACCGACACGTATTGGCATCAAGGCTAGATATCGGCTCAACGTCACCCAGTCTTGGTAGTCTTCCTCCTACGAGTGAGGCTTTTGCAGAAGAAAATGTCATGACATCCCACGTTCAAGTAGCTGCAAGACAACATCCCTTCTTACCTAGACCCACACATTTTAGCTGGAGGAAGGATGAAAGGTCAAAACGTCTGCAGCCGGTGACTTTGCCGGATATTAACTTTACTAACGCTTTGGGCACGATATTGGAAGCAATATTGGCGGATATGCTTGATTTAACATTAGTAAACGTTATATTAACAAGTTTGGTTCAATTTAATTGCTGTTAGCTCATATGTTTCAAAACATTAACGTTATGTATGAATTGTAACATATTTTCATTATTTTCTCCTCCCTCGCGGACGCCATTTTGGATGCCATCTTAATGTTCTCGAAACCCTCAAGGGTGCCAAGGTGGCACACGGCATATTGAAAAAGTGCCAACAAACCCTGACCATAATCAAACGAGAAAGAACTACACTTTTAATGAATCCATTGGAATGGTTATCATTTCTCAAGTAAATAATACATATGTTTTATATAGCTCTTGCCGCTATATTGGAAGCCATATTGGCGAATGTGCTTGATTTAACAGTAGTAAACGTTATTTTTAACACATTTAGTTCAATTTAATTACTGTAAGCTAATAAGTTTTAAAAATTACGAATGTATGAATTGTAACATATTTTTTATGATTTTGTCCTCACTCGCGGACGCCATTTTGGACGCCATCTTGAATTTGTCGAAACCCTCAAGGTTGGCAAGGTGGCACCCGGCATATTTAATGAGTGCCAACAATCCCTGACCATAATCGAACAAGAAAAATCATTTGTCAAGTAAATAATACATGTATTTTACTAACGCTTTAGTCGCCATATTGGAAGCCATATTGGAAGCCATATTGGCAAATATGCTTGATTTAACAGAAGTAAACGTTATTTTTAACAATTTAGTTCAATTTAATTACTGTTTGCCCATAAGTTTCAAAACATTACGAATATATGAATTGTAACATATTTTTTATGATTTTGTTCTCACTCGTAAACGCCATTTTGGACGTCATCTTGATTTTCGTGAAACCCTCAAGGGTGCAAAGGTGGCACCCGGCATATTTACAGAGTGAGAATAATCCCTGACCATAATCAATTTAGTCAAAAACTATACTTTTGATGAATCCCTATCGGAATGGTTATCATTTCTCAAGTAAATGATACATATGCTTTACATAGCTTTGGCCGCCATATTGGAAGCCATATTGGCGAATATTCTTGACTTAACGGTAGTAAACGTAATTTTTTAACAAGTTTAGTTCAATTTAATTACATTTAGCCAATAATTTTCAAAACGTTATAGATGTATGAATTGTAACATATTTTTTAAGATTTTGTCTTCACTCGCGGACGCCATTTTGGACGCCATCTTGAATTTCTCGAAACCCTCAAGGGTGCCAAGGTGGCACCCGGCATATTTAAAGAGTGCAAACAATGCCTGACCATAATCAAACGAGAAAAAAACTATACACCGCAATCGAAGGTTCATCTATACCGCTGCAGGACTAACCTGGTGACACTATTTTTGTTCCCATCCCACCCATAATCGAACTCAACCTTGATATTACCAAGACAAACATTTCCTACTATTTGACCTAGTGACCTAGTTTTTTACCCCACATGACCCACTTTTAAACTCGTCCGAGATTTTATCAATACAATCATTCGACCAAGTTTCACGAAGATTAGACTAAAATTGTGACCACTATAGTGTTCACAAGCAAATTGTTGACGACGCACGACGAACACCGGACGCCGGACATTCAAGTCTCCCAAAAAGCACACCCTGAACTTTGCTCAGGCGAGCTAAAAACGTATTTTCTGGGCCATTCACAAATGTTCGTTAACTCCGGTGTCGCCCCATCCCATCGTTAGTCTGATGATTCAAAAGATGGCGTGGTTTAATAAAACGACTCAATTCTATCACCATCCTCCATATCTTTAGTTCCCAGCTTCAATATGATTGTGCAAAACTAGCGAGTTTTTTGCAAGATAGTTTCAAACCGCTGAGGAAGCAGCCATTGTAAATGGCGTCACGGATTCCCCAAGTTTCCTTTTGCTCATCCAATGAAATGGCCTAAGTGAAATGGCCCCATTCATGTAATGTTCGGCTGACGTCACTAGACTGCACAATGGCTTTATCATAAACAGAAACAGACGGAAATGCCGCTGTTGCCAGTTGCTTGCTTCTTTAGAAGACAAAACATACGGAGAATGGTGATAGAAATGAATCGTTTTATTGAACCACGCCATCTTTTGAACTGCAAGTCGTCACGTTAACGCTGCTATGGGGTGAGATCGGTGTGAACGAACGTTTGTCAATGACACAGAAAACACATAAAATTTCGAGAAAATCAGTGTTGCATTTATATTGACTCCGAGTGGGGGCGGTACTGACCTCTGACGTCTAATGTAAACCTCGCTCTTAACCCTTTACCCTCATGAACATTTAGTAAGAAATGTATACATGTATACATATGAATAACAATAACATGTAACTATATATATAGTTTGTTATTTTATATGGTGACCACTGACATATTTTACTATAGCAGAAACTATAATTTTAAAGCCAAATAGCAGGCCCTGATCAGATGGCTCCTACAAGAGTAACAAGACCCATCTGTCTTGGTCTACTCACTTTGCTAAAGCGTAAAAAAGGGAGTTTATGGTTAAATGGTTAAATGAATGCAGCTAACAGCTTAAAGCAGAACAACATAATATGTAGAAGCCAAGGACATGTGCGTTCGTTCTGTATAAAGCAACCAACTGTTTTAAAGACTCTTGTTTATTTAAACTTTAACCCTTCGCTTGCTGAATTTTAAAATACATTTCTCCTTCTTTACCCATGCCCTGTTGTATAATTACATATATCTTCACTGTGTACAAGTTTTTCGCTGTGTAATCACTGCTGTGGAGTGCACTGGTTGCACAATCAACTTGTAAATAGTACAGACCCTGATGAGACAGCTCCTGCAGGAGCTGTCTCATCTGGGTCTTCACTATTTACAGATAGGTATATTGACGCGAATAGCAAGCGAAGGGTTAAAGACTCTTGTTTATATAAACTTTAAATTTATAGAGACGCCTTTTGATGCATTTTCAAACAGAGTAGACCTGTATCAAAGTGACTCGACTGGGACTCGTGGCTTCTAGCTTACCATGCCAACACTCTACCGACTGAGCTACCAAGCCACACAGTAAATCCCATCAACTTATTTCACCACAATCTCTACCCGGCTACACACACATCCTCTACACAAGAATTCGTCCCCGAATTATTGCTCAAAGAATACTCCACGGGTTTCTTATTATTACAAATTATCTTCATATAATCTTCATATCATCTTCATATAAATCGCCCTGTATGTTATTTGCGTTGTGCGCCAAATGCAACATGGTGAATAAGTTGTGACTCGACTGGGACTCGAACCCAGGGCCTCTGGCTTACCATGCCGACACTCTAGATACCGACCGAACTTATTTCACCATAATCTCTACCCGGCTACAAAAGGGCTACCATATGAGTAATCTGATCGGGGTCTGTTCTGTTTGCTTATGGATACAGTGTTATATAGATCTGATGTACCATTTCTGCCATAACGAAATGTTCCCGTGTTTGTATGCCATTATAAAACTTATTACTCTTAATCAATATTCATAATGTAATTATGCCTTACATGAATAATCATCAATTGATGTGTTCATTCAGTGGTCGTAAATGTGCAAACACCATTTCCATTAACCCTTTCGTTGCCAAACTCTGTCGTCTGCTAACTTTGTCGTCTGCTACAAATTTTCTTTCTTTTGATTTTCTTCATTTTTGTTTAAAAAACATAGTAACAGTAACAAACACTTTGGATCCTGATGAGACGCCGAGTTACTCGGCGTTTCATCTGGATCCAAACTGTTTGCATATGTAATCACAGATCCGGCATTGGCAGCGAAAGGGTTAACATCTATTTGCCTATGAATGTGTTCACTTGTGAAAGTGTGTACAGTAAACTCTTCAAGCCTAGATAACATCTGGGGCTTTAAGACAGGTGGTTGCTTAACCATTTCCTTATTTATTACAATTATTTATGTTTATTACAAATTTCAATACTGAATATTCATGGACGCAATAGAAATAATGATGTATGGTAGGTGGAACATTTTAGCCATTTAAGAAAGTAAACAAACAGGACCCGTATTCATAAAAATACTTAAGTATTTCACTTAAGTATATCTACAAAATTCCATAAGCAAACAGAGCAGACCCTGATCAGACGGCTCCTATAGGAGCCGTCTGATCTGGGTCTACTCTGTTTGCAGATGCGTGAAAACACGTTTATATGAGGGAAAGGGTTAACCATATCAGCAGTGAATTTTCGAATGGACTTTTCCAAAAAATCAAACAGATCACGCTTAACGAGGATATTCAGGAGGTTTTATAGAAAATTGTAACGTGGCAAATGGTGTAGACCTTGATGAAAGGGTTCAAAGAGGATTCCTTTCATATGGGCCTACACTGTTTGCAAAATACATTAGTAAATAATTTCCCGTACCGAAAAGGATTAATTAATGTTGGACGAAAGGAGCCTCTATAAGAGTTGTTTGCATGACCTTTGTCCTGTATTAACCCCTTTGTTGCCCATTGGCCCTTAAAATGGATATAGGTAAACAGTGTAGACCTAGATCAGAAGGGGTTCTGAAGGAGCCTTCTGACCAGGTCATTGTTAATGACTTAAAAATTCCAGCAAATGTGTTATATGGTTGGGGCCCCTAGCATGAAAATTGGACGAGTTTCAAAATAAGATCTGGGCATTTTGTAATAATATGGGAAGAATAAATTGGTTAATGCTCCTTTTCGGTAGATTCATTCAAAAGGTTGGGTCTAAAAAAAGGTCTAGGAGGGAATGATTTAAGCAACCACCTGTATATAAAAACTAATATGTGGATTAATTCAATGGAAGCTATAGAGAAGTTCTACTGTATTTTGGATGAATCAATTTAGCAGAGAGACCTCTACCTGTTACCATTATGCCATACATATACATTTAACTCTTTCCCTGTTCTATGTTTGTTTCAAATTTCAATACCTACTGAATATTCATGGACTAAATAGTTATAATGAAATAAGGAAGGTTGGATAGTGTAGCCATTTTAGAAACTAGAGAACCAGATCTATCAAATTCTATTAACAAACAGAGCAGACCCTGATCAGACGGCTCCTTTAGGAGCCGTCTGATCTTGGTATACTCTGTTTGCAAATGCGCGAAAACACGTTTATATGAGGGAAAGGGTTAAACAGAGTTACAGATAAGGGTGCGTGCCCAAATACTAATATCCTCATTTCTCCAGCAAACCCTATACTGTGACCACGCTTTAGAATCGTCTCGAAGAGACGATTCTAAAGCGTGGTCACAGTACAGAGTTTGCTGTAGAAATAAAGGAGTTTGACTTGAACATGTTTAAATTTACGCGTCTTATATGGACACCTATTACAGGTATTTCAGATATTGACGATGTCTTGTCAGGGCGTAAAACAGAAAAGAATTTGAAATTTAGATTTCGGCAAGTCTATATTAGCCTATAACATAACATATGACCATTCTTTATTTTTGTACAAAAACAATCATGTTAGTGGACACATGTACATAATACACGTGCTATCACCCCGTAGTGTGCTTCTTTGTTTGTTGCTGCTGTTTTTATTAATTCGATTAGAGGGAAGGAACCAGTAAAAAACGTTGGTTTCGGTCGTAAGGGTTATTTCCCTTACATGTGGTACATCAAAAAGAACAATCGGATTACCTGTACCTCGGGGACATCTAACGCCCATGTCAATCGTAACTATTCGCCGTATTCCGTCAGTCAATGGTCTATTTCGTTAGAAATAGCTGAGGTGTTCCGGGTGCGTCCATGCTTGCCGGAAACTACCGAGTTGTTACAATCGCAAAGATTATTGCATTACCAACTGTAATTATTATTAGTAGTAGTGGTATTATTATTTATTGTTAATGAGATTTAACCCTTTACTCCATAAATACGTCTTCTACACATTTGCAAACAGAGTAGACCCAGATCAGATGCATGGCTCCTGTAGGGACCGTCTGACCAGGGTCCTCACTGTTTGCTTATGATATAATAAAGTATACATGTATATGAACATGAATGAAAGCCGGTTTCGACATCGAGCATATAGTGTCTCAGCGTGTTTAAGTGTATGTTTATGTTGGGCAAATCCTTTTTGGAGGATCGTATGCACTGTTAGGAGTAACACTACACCAGCAGCACGAATTATACACGTATATTTATATATATATATATGCATCACAGTAGTTGATACAAATATATTACCTGTAGCTATGACTAAACCCTTTGCTCCATAAATACGCCACTCTATGCCTTTGCAAAAGAGTTGGCCCAGATCAGATGGTTTCCGTATAGGAGCTGTCTAATCAGGGTCTGCTCTGTTTGTTTATGATATAATCTAGATATGGTTCTAGAATTTTCTGCCATTGTCAAAATATCGTTGTTTCTATGTGCTTTTATAATAATTAATCTAGTCAATTTTCACGATGTCATTATTTCTAACATGAATATTAACCGTTAGCCTGCTATGGGCGGGTGAGTGAATACCTTTGCAAACAGTTTGGATCCAGATGAGACGCCGAGTAACTCGGCGTCTCATCAGGATTCAAACTGTTTGACACTCTGATCGCGTATGTTGGTAAACAAATTGATTATAGCTTGTATTTAGAAAATGTAATAGGTGAAAAAATCTGTAAAAAATAATTTGCTCAGCATGCTAAAGGTAAATGGAGTAAGGGGATAAACTTTCCTCAATACGCCTTTTACATGTATCTACAATTATATGTATAAAAATACACGCTGCAAGTGGTCAGTGCAATGACCAAAGTGGTCAGTATATGTATACTGAATATACAGTAAAACCTCTCTATAACGGCCACTAAATTACATCAAGTATTTTGTGTTAAAGGCAGGTGTCTGCTTAAAGCAAGGTGAATGTAAAACACCACGCTCCTATAGGAGGCTCCTGGAAGCAAGGTGAAAGTAAAACAGAACGTTCCTATAGGAGCGTTCTGTTTTACTTTCACCTTGCTTTAAGCAGACACCTGTCCTAAATACCAACTAATTAACACAATTTAGTGGCCGTTATAGAGAGGTTGTACTGTACTCTTATGCAGTAAACGATTAACGCTTTACTCCATAAATACGCATTTCTACGCCTATGCAAACAGGGTAGAATCAGATCAGACGGTCCCTATTGGAGCCGTCTGATCAGGGTCTGCTCTGATTGTCTATGAAATAATATACATGTAGATATGATTCTATGAAATGATATAGATATGATTCTATGAAATAATATGGATATGATTCTATGAAATGATATATATATATGATTCTATGAAATAATATAGATATGATTCTATGAAATGATATAGATATGATTCTATGAAATAAAATAGATATGATTCTATGAAATAATATAGATATGATTCTATGAAATGATATAGATATGATTCTATAAAATAATATAGATATGATTCTATGAAATAATATAAATATGATTCTACAGTTTCTGTCGTAGCCAAACATTCCTGTGTTCATGTGTTATTGTAACAAATTACTCTTATTAACCCTTTCGCTGCCAAACTCTGTCGTCTGCTAACTTTGTCGTCTGCTATAAATTTTCATTCTTTTGATTTTCTTCATTTTTGTTTAAAAAACATAGTAACAGTAACAAACAGTTTGGATCCTGATGAGACGCCGAGTTACTCGGCGTTTCATCTGGATCCAAACTGTGTGCATAGGTAATCACAGATCCGGCATTGGCAGCGAAAGGGTTAATAATCATGACGTTTTTTTCTTACTATAATAATATTCATGGAGGAGGATATTAAGCATGCTACAGTGTAGTTTTATCTCGCATATGAACCACAAACTCAATTCAATACCACTTCCTGTATCTGGAAGCAGACGATGCAAACAAATACAGTAAAATCTCTCTATAACGGCCACAAAATTGTGTCAATTAGTTGGTATTTAGGACAGGTGGCTGCTTAAAGCAAGGTGAAAGTAAAATAGTTAGGAGCGTTCTGTTTTACTTTCATCTAGCTTTAAGCAGCCACCTGCCTTTAACACACAATACTTTATTTAATTTAGTGACCGTTATAGAGAGGTTTTACTGTATAAAGCTGACAAAGGTCCAGATAAGATGCGTAAATACAACATGTTCAATAATAACTTCTATTTCTCTCCACCAAACCCTATGTTGTGAACAATCTTTTGAATCGTCTTTAAGAGACGATTCTTATAAGTGGTCACAACATAGGGTTTGGTGGGAAAATGACGATTTTAGTATTTGAGTGTTTCACCTTTATCGATAGCTCTGTACAAAGCATGTGTTGACCAGCATGTTCACTCACCCATGACACAAGCACATATTCAATAGAGGTATTATAATCGGTACACAAGGACAGTTTTTGTAGTTGGCAATACACCTTTCTGTGTGATTTTATTACAACCGTGCATCATGGTATTTACACTCTGAGTTTAGTGAAACGGACTTATAATCGAGGTAAGCAAATATAGTCATTTCTCTCAAGCCGATGATTTTCAAATTGAGTAATCGGAGGCCATTACTTTTCATGCTGTTACTGGTATGAACATGTGCACGTTGGATCGAACTGGCAGATTGAAGTCATATTTCAATCCCAACTGAATATTCATGTACCAAATAGTTATAATGAAATATGGAAGGTGGAACATTGTAGCCATTTAGAAAATAAAGAAACAGATATATCACATTCCATTAGCAAACAGAACAGACCCTGATCAGAGGGTTCCTATAGGGGACGTCTGATCTGGGTCTACTCTGTAAATGCGGATGCGTGAAAATGCGTTTATACGAAGAATATGATTAGTTCCCATGCTACGTTCGCTTTTTAATGCGTTTGTTGTTGATCAATTGTAACCTTACTTTCTGTGGAGGATAAAGTACTACATTTGTAGTAGTGTCAGAAGTCTGTGATATCCCTTTCCCACTTGAACAGATGAAATAACATGTATACAATAAATGAAAACGTCGATCTTGTTTTTTTCCTTACTGTGAATAATGCTTATTATTCTCTTGTTACTTAAAACCCAGCATACTTAAAAATCACAAACAAGAGAACCTATCCAACTGGATCATTTACCTTTCCTCAAACTATGTTTTGAATAGCAAACAGCACGAACCCCGATGAGATATTGAGTTACTTAGCATTTCAAAGTTGTTTGCATGTGTCAGTTTTGTCATGATCAGCCAGGAAAGGATTAATTTCAGTCTAAAATTAATTTATCCCTTTCCCTGTTATATGTTTATTCCAAATTTCAATACCTACTGAATATTCATGGACAAAATAGTTATAATGAAATATGGAAGGTGGAAAATGATTACCATTTTAGAAAGCAAAGAAACAAATCTATCAAATTCCTTTAGCAAACAGAGCAGACCCTAATCAGACAGCTCCCATAGGAATCAAATATATTATACTTTATAAGCAAACAGAACATAAGTAAAACCTCTCTATAACGACCACTAAATTAGATCAGGTATTTTGTGTTAAAGGCATGTGGATGCTTAAAGCAAGGTGAAAGTAAAACAGAACGCTCCTGTAGGAGCGTTCTGTTTTACTTTCACCTTGCTTTAGGCAGTCACCTTGCTTTAGGCAGTCACCTGCTCAAAATACCAATTAACACAATTTAGTGGTCGTTATAGAGAGGTTAAGTGGTCGTTATAGAGAGGTTTAGAGGTCGTTATAGAGAGGTTTGGTGATCGTTATAGAGAGCTTTTACTGTATCCTGATCAGATGGATCCTACTCTGCTTGCAAACGGATGAAAACGTGTTTGATTTCTTCCGTTATCTTCTAAAGTCATGACCAGAGCACAGGTGTCCTTCGCATGCTATGTCTCAACAACAACAGCAACAACAACAACTCCACCACAAATACATTATTTTTTTAAACACATGTCATAAGTATCTAAAACATACCAAAAGATAGTTTTCTGACCCAACCAAAAAGAAAAAAAGAAAAAGCAAACACCGCTGCTCTATATAATAAGCAAATAGCTTCGATCCTAATGAGGCACCGATTTACCGGTTGTCCCATCAAGACCCCCAATTAGACTCCGATTTACCCGTTGTCCAATTAAGGTCCCAATTAGACACCGAATTACCGGTTGTCCCATCAAGACCCCAATTAGACTCCGATTTACCCGTTGTCCAATTAAGGTCCCAATTAGACACCGAATTACCGGTTGTCCCATCAAGACCCCAATTAGACTCCGATTTACCCGTTGTCCAATTAAGGTCCCAATTAGACACCGAATTACCCGTTGTCCCATCAAGACCCCAATTAGACACCGAGTTACCCGTTGTCCAATCAAGACCCCAATTAGACACCGAGTTACCCGTTGTCCCATCAAGACCCCAATTAGACACCGAGTTACCCGTTGTCCCATCAAGACCCCAATTAGACACCGAGTTACCCGTTGTCCCATCAAGACCCCAATTAGACACCGATTTACCGGTTGTCCCATCAATACCCCAATTAGACACCGATTTACCGGTTGTCCCATCAAGACCCCAATTAGACACCAATTTACCCATTGTCCCATCAAGATCCAAAATACTTGCAAATTTAATTACAGAGACGCCTATGGCAACACAAGTTTTAACCCTTTCAACCTGCATTGTCAAATTGGAATAATCCACCAGCGTTTAACTATAGAGTCCACTCAGTTTGAAAGGCTTAACCCATTCCCTCATATTGACGTCCTCTGCAAAAGTCATCTGTTGAAAGATACAAGACAAGATAAGATTAGTTTTATTTAACGTCGGTAGATTTACTCAAAGTTGTTGGATCTAAATCTAAAAATAGCCTATGAAGTAATGGGTTAAACTTGCTAGTAGATTTGGAATGGCAAACAGTGCAGGCCCTGATCAGAGGACTACTCTAGAATACCTCTGATATGTGTCTACACTGTTTGAAACTGACACTGCATGTGTGTCCGGGGTTACATGCAGCTTTACAGAGAGTACACACCGTGACTCTACAGCCGTTTCCCCAATGACTTATACCGGTTTATACACGTATACTGTTTATTGAAGAGAACAATTATATTGTCATTGCCCTGCCGCTGTGGATCGATCGATTGATTAGATGCAGTTTTGCACGAGTGAAGCTCTTTATCTCTTTGCCTCGTGAATATATTGTATTCGTGTATGAAATAATAGAATAATGAATATTAATTACATTAATTGTTTTAATAGCACACGGACCCATGCATTTTTGGCCATGACAGAAACTGTAGAATCATACATCATAAGCAAACAGAGCAGACCCAGATCAAACGGCTCCAATAGGAGCCGTCTGATCAGGGTCTACTCTGTTTGCAAAGGCGTAGAATGGCGAATTTATGGAGTAGAGGGTTAACCCTTTGCCTCATGATTATATGTATGTAAGTAAACAATGTACAGTAAAAAACCGTTAATGCGACCACATAAAAGAGGTATAATTATGGGCGCTAGATGCAGGTGGTAGCTTAATGCAGGATAAAAGTAATGCAGAAAGCTCCTGTATTACTTTTGTCCTGCATTAAGCAACCACCTGCTTATATAGACATTGTTTATTCATTAAGTGATCGCATTAGAGGGGTTCTACTGTACCGCTTCAAAAATATTAATTTATTTACAGTTTATAATAACACATTAAGAAGGATTTTTTCTGCCAGTAAAGAAGTTGTAGAATGAGAAAAGGTTCTGCATTTGCATATAGAGCAGACCCTGCTCAGACGGATTCTACAGAACTGAAGCCGCCTGAACTGGGTCTACTCTGTTTGCAAATGCTTTTAAAGGCAAAGGGATACAACTGCTGTTTAATAGATAAGTGAAACGTGTTGGGTTTTCTAAAGCTAGTTTTCTCCTGTAGAGTGTAATGATACAGGAAGACCTGTATTATAATTAAATATATTCCTTTATCTAACCTTTGTATCCACCTTTAGCCCGCTGTGAAAATATAAGCCCGTCCAAATTTTGATTTGCGGGCTTTTGGCTATTTCCGATTCGATCAAGCTTTCAAGAAAGTACTTGTCGAGTGTCAAACAGTTTTGACACCTGATGAAACTCCGAGTATTCGGCGTCTCATCTAGACCCGACCGTTTGCAAACACTGCCCATGTAGCGGATAGTGGGAAATGAATTAAGAATTGTCATGAAAACGAGACCTTTTTATAACGGCCACTAAATTGTGTTAATTAGTTTGTATTTAGTGCAGGTGGTTGCTTAAAGCAAGGTGAAAGTAAAACAGAACGATCCTATAGGAGCGTTTTGTTTTACTTTCACCTTGTTTTAAGCAGCCACCTGCCTTTAACACAAAATACTTGATGTAATTTAGTGGCCGTTATAGAGAGGTTTTACTGTACTCGCTTTAGTCATTTACCTCGTAAATAACTAATATGCAAGAATCTACCATTGAATATATTCTTAACACTTTCATTCATGAATATTCATGTAAGAAATAATGACGTCATCAACATCTATTAGATTAATTTGTTATTACAGCACATGGACACGGGAAGTGTTGGTCATGGTAGAAACTGTAGACTCTTAGACTGTCTATATTATATCATACGCAAATAGAGTAGACCCCGATCAGACGGTTTGATCTAGGTCTACTTTGTTTGCATATGCGTAGAAAGGCGTATTTATGGAGTAAAGGGTTAAAATACAGTAGAACCTGCCGTAAACGGCCACCAAGAAAGAGGTATAAGTATCTGTAAAGCAGGTGGTAGCTTAATGCAGGTCAGAAGTAATGCAGAAAGCTCATATGGGAGCTTTCTGCATTACTTTTACCCTGCATTAAACATCCACCTATGTTGAATAAATGCATGGCCGCTTATAAATAACAGGTTCTACCCGCATCAATTAAACAAATGAACTTTAGACCATGCAAAATCCTATCAAGTTCAATAAGCAAACAGGACAGACCCTGATCAGATAGCTAGTACCGGGGTTGTCTCATATTGGTCCGCTCTGTTTTCAAAACCGTTGGAGAAAATATCTTTGACATAAAGATTTTACTTTATGTCTTACAGAAAAATGAGGTTTCTGGGTCGAAACCCCTGGCAGAAGTGTAAGATTCTACTACTGGCCGCGGTGCTGTTACACGTGGTACAGTTAGTCTGGGTTTACTTCCACGGAAGTCAAGACGACGCTAAGCGTGCCCAGCTGTCCAACCAACAAACTGAAATTGCCATGGAACACTTGCGAAACAATTTACAGCGTGCACATGATCTCAAGGCTCAAGAAAATGCCAGCTTTGTTCTCAAAGCAGCCAACAAACTGGTGGAAACAATAGAACAAAAACACCACGAGGAAACGAATAGCCATGATTCAGTTTGCTCACCTCTGGTGCCGTACAAGCATATATGGCCCGATACAATATCCACGTTTGATGTCCCGGATGTTGCGAACTATTCACTGGACGAGGTCGGGAGGTACTTCTTGCCGAGGAAGGAAGCGAAGCAAAAGCAAAAAGACACAGCCAACGTGGTTCATGTCACCTTGGTTCCATTCTCTCACTCTGATCCGGGATATGGGATGACAATGGAAGGGTATTATCAGAGTTTTACAAAGAGTAAGCTTAGAATTATGTCAAAGGTTTTAACAATAAAACCTCTCCAAACCATACTTTCAAATCAGCGTCAATACCGACCTTTAAGTCAGACGGCAGCTTCGTGCAGTTGCACGGCATATAGAAAAAAAACCAAATGAGCTTCCTGCGTGATTTTCTCTCTGCCGTAACTCATTCCCTCCTAGACTATTTTTAGACCCAACCTTTTTTAATTAATCTACCAAAAAGGAGCATTAACAATAGAAAAGGAGAATTTTAGAATTTGGTAGTTTTGAAAGCATTGTGATAAATAAAGCATTTGCTCCTATTGAGCAAGTGGTTTATTTACCACAATATTTTCAATAAATGGGGTTTACAGAGGCGCAAAACTCGCCAGTAGGAGAGAATGGATTAAGCAACCACCTTCGTAAAATGATCTTAATTCGATTTAGAGAGCCTGTATTGTAAATCTGTAAAACTTCTCTACAACAGTCCCTTTTGACAAAATGCTTTAACACATTACTTGATAAATATCAGCGTAAGAAATAATAACTTTAGGGATATTAGTTAGCTGAATGTTTATAGTTACACATAAATGGGAATAATTGGCCATGGCAGAAACTGTAGAATCAAATCAGTGTTATCCCATAAGCAAACAGAGCAGACCCTGATCAGACATCTCCAACAGGAGGCGTCTGTTATGTGTCTACTATGTTTGGAAATGTGTGAACGTTCATCCATATACAGTACAAGATTTAACATTTTTACAGTCTATACAAACGCCTTTTCATGCCTTTCCTAACATAGTAGATCCAGATCAGACGGCCCATGTAGAATGCGTCTGATCAGGGTCTGCTCTGTTTGTTTATGAAATGCATGTAATATAGATATGATCCGTCAGTTTCTGCCATGGTGAAATGTCCATTGCTTGCTTTGTTTGTTTGCTTGGTTGCTTGTGATACTAGTATTATAATAGATCTGAATCTACAGTTTCTTCCTTATGGGATTATATGTATGACCCAACACTGTCTGTCTAAGCCAAACAATTCCCTTGAAATTGTTAAATTACAGTCAAACCTCTCTATAACGGCCACTAAATTGTGTTAATTAGTTGGTATTTAGGGCAGGTGGCTGCTTAAAGAAAGGTGAAAGTAAAACAGAACGCTCCTATAGGAGCGTTCTGTTTTACTTTCACTTTGCTTTAAGCAACCACCTGCCTTTAACACAAAATACTTGATGTAAGTCAGTGGCCGTTAATAGAGAGGTTTTACTGTATATAAATCAAGTTAATGAATATCCAGGATATGATAAATGGTTTAGATCTAATCCTACAATGCCTGCCATGGTTATCATTTCCTATATCCGTGTAATATTATAAAAGTTCAAGGTAATAAATATTCATGATATCATTATTTCTTTTATAAAGTCTTATATGTAGGAAATGTTGTACATCCTTTAACATTTTTTTCTTCATATAATCGTGCTTTCACGCATTTGCAAACGCAGTAGATTCATATAGGATCCGTCTGATCAGGGTCTGTTCTGTTTGCTACTGGACTTTGAAAGAGCAGACATGGCAGAATCAGAACTATAGTATTTCATATACAATCGGAGCACACCCTGATCAGACGCCTCCTATAGGAGCCGTTTGATCTTCATCCACTCTTTTTGCAAAGGCGTGTCAAGGCACAGCGGCGATACTAATTGAGTGTCACATATGCTTCTTATTATTTTAGACGTCCTTAACCTGATGGTGAACAAGCTTTCTATATATAGGAACATGACGTTCCAGTGGGCGGAGACTGTTTTTCTTGAGCGCTGGTTCCGTGACATCACACCGGCAACAAAAGAACAGGTAATCAGTGTAAATGACAAAAACAACAAGACAAATGACTTAGAGACCTAGAGCAGACGAAAATGTTTACAAACGACAATTGCATGTACTTATCGTGAACATAGTGTGAACGTCAATTTCAGTATATATTTCAGTCATTAATTCGTCTGGCTCCGTAATTAAGTTAATTCTCAAGAATCTGACCAATCAGGTGCTTGAAAATAAACCCAATCAGAGTCTTACTGGATCTATTTTGTTTGCAAATAGGTCAAACGGTGTCTTTGTGAGGTAACCGGTTATCAGTCTGAGGTATCAGTCGTGATTCATGAACTGTTTATACGACTAAAATCACGAGATGAGAGCTTAGCACGATGGACTTTAATATTTTATTACTGAACTTGAACGAGACTGACATCCGCCATTCGCTTCCTTGCATACTAATGTAGCTTTCAATAAACAAAATGACGAATCTTATACATATTTGACCAAGTTTAAATCTTTGCTTTCAGGTAAAGGACTTACTCAAAAGAGGGCAGCTTGAAATTGTACTCGGTGGCTGGGTTATGCCGGACGAGGCGGTTACAACCTTCGAACCTGTGATTGACCAGTTGATCGAAGGCCATCAGTGGGTAACCGAGAATTTAGGCATTGTGCCGGAGAACGCATGGGTCAACGACCCATTTGGTTACTCGAGTACAATGCCATATCTTTGGAAAGCCAGTGGGATCGAAAATATGGTTATTCTACGAATACATCAAGCAATAAAGTCATACCTGATGTCTAAAGGTAGCTTGGAGTTTAAATGGCGGCCATATTGGGAGCGCACTTCTGGCAGTGATATTCTATGTAACCTAATGGCGTACGAAGGGTACTGGACCAGTAATGTATGTGGACCAAAGGAAAGTGTCTGTAAATTGTTTAATTTCCTTCATCTAGATCGGTTCGACTCAGCAACGAAACGTGTAGATTCCTCAAATATCAATCAGCTGGCACAAACACTTTATGAACAATACAGGTTTACAGCGAGTCTTTATAAGTACGACAACTTGGTCATTTTCCTAGGTGAAGATAACTCCTACAACACGGGTAAATCTTGGGATGACACTTATGAGAACTATGAAAAAATAATACAGAGCATAAATACCAATCCTGTAATGAAAATGCAAATTGAATTCGGAACACTGAAGACATATTTTAAGCGTTTAAGAAAGACAGAGAAAAGCGTTTCACTTCAATCAAGGTCAGAGTCGTTTCCGGTTCTTTCTGGTGATTTCTTTCCGTATTCTGATTGGGAAAATGCTTATTGGACTGGTTACTTCACAACAAGACCATGGTTGAAAAGATTCTCACGTGAATTGGGGTCAGTATTAAGATCAGCTAACATCTTCAGTGTCATAGCATTCGAGTTGTGTGTGGTTTCCGCAACGTGTTCAAAGGACACAGGCACTAGCGTATTTTCGAGCTTGAACAACGAGCTTAGAACTGCTAGACGCGAGCTTGGCATGTTTCAACATCATGATGGAATCACGGGTACCAGTCTGCCATTTGTCGTCCAAGATTACGAAACTAGACTGACCAAAGGCTATGAGAGTGCATATAAAGCATTAAAACTAGCTCTTGTTACAATTCAGACAAAAGGCAAAGTCCAAACCCCAGAGGCTTTGATCTTAAGCTCCCCTCGTAAAGGCACCCAGCAGTGGATTCAGGATGACGAGTACTCTCTACAGAATGGCAAACTGACGCTGTTGGTAATTAATCCCATTGAGCGAATGCGTACGGATGTGGTTCGTATCCGAATACGCTCAAAGAATCTCCGCATTACACTTTTGGAAAACCCAGATATACACATTCCATATCAGGTAACTGTTCCAGCAACCCAGCAGAGGGGTCAAGTAGACGAGGGGTTATTTGTGATATCGTTCGTTCACGTGTTTAAACCACTACTGACTCAAACAGTTGTTATTGAAGAGACCACAGAACCAACTTTGAGGACGGAGACTCAAGAATTTTTTGTTGCGCTTACGGATTCTGATGTATTTATAGAGAATGTAAACATGAAAGCAGTTTTCAGTGTACACACCGGAATGCTTACCTCTGTCACTGATAGTTCTGGAAGGGAAACAAAGTTTAACACTGGCTTCATGAAGTACGTTTCAAAAACTAGCGGCGCCTATTTGTTTGGACCAGAAGGACCAGCCCAACCTTTAAATGAACTTAATTCTAAACCATCACTTTTAGTTACTAAGGGCCCTGTATACTCTGAATTAAAAACAGTGTATTCTACGGGATTTACCCAAACGGTAAGTCTCTACAACATATCCGGTGAACGGAGCATGGGAATCCACGTGCATAATGTGATAAAGTTAAGTCCAAGCGTGTCAAACAGTGAGATTATATGGCGCTTCAAGACTGATATAAAGAATGGACAAATGTTTTTCACTGACCAGAACGGTTATCAGTTCCTGGGTAGAAAGACATACCCAGACAGGTTGACTGAGTCGAATTTCTACCCGGCCACTACAATGGTGTTTATAGAAGATGATGTCAAGAGAATGGCTGTTCACATGGCTCAGCCGGCCGGAGTTGCCTCCCTCAAGAGCGGTTGGATAGAAGTAATGCTTGATAGGACTATGATGTTTGATGATCAGCGTGGTTTGGGCATGGGAGTGCCAGACAAAGTTCTGACTGTCAGTGAATTTGTTATTCAGGTGGAACACAAAGAGAAACCCGGGAAACCAGTCGAAGAAAGATACAATTATGCATCGGCCAGAAATATTGTGATTAATGAGCAGTTGCAAAACCCACTTCATGTGTTTACCTTCACTGAAAAAGTAGATTCAACCAACCATAAATCATTCTCATCTGATATCAGCTTACCGTGTGACACGTCAGTAGTCGGGTTACGGCATTTAGTAACAAATGATTTAAAATTTAATGGAACCAGTCTAATTTTACACCGGAAGTCACTAAGCTGTGACTTCAAGCAAGTTAGTGAAACGTGTGATATGAAAGGGTCAAAGGTAACTTTCAATGACTTAAACTTTGGACTGGTTTCAGCTTCTTTGAAAGACAGAACAGTTGTGGAAACATCGTTGTCCCACTTACACCGCAAACGATCTGTCAAATTAGATGAGGATATTCGTCCTGATAAACAAGGGCTCAGGAGTTTCGTCATACAGTATAAAGACCATGCCTTATAATTACTAAAGGCATGTGCTTGCTTAAACAATGCATGTAAGAAAAAATGACATCACGTATATTCATTAGCAGAAATTTTATATTGTCAAATTCTCAAGGGCATTTTTTGTTTTGGCAAAAACTGTAGAATCAGATCTATATCATGTCATAAGCAAACAGAGCAGACTCTGAGCAGACGGCTCCTATAGGAGCCTTCTGATCTGTGTATACTATTATTTGCAAATGCATGAAAACGCGTTTACATGACGAAAATGGTTAACCTTTTACTCCATGAATATTTATGTAAGAAATAACGACACGATGAATATGAATTAGATTAATTGTTATAAAAGCACATGGACACATGATATTTTACAATGCCAGACACTATATTATCATATCTATATTATATCATAAGGAAACAGAGCAGACTCTGACCAGACGGCTACTACAGGAGCCGTCTGATATGGGTCTGCTCTGTTTGCAAAGGCGTAAAAATGCGTATATGGAGTAAAAGATTAATGCAAAAGTATTACAGTAAAACCTCTCTTAACCGGAATTCCAGTAGATAAGAATTTAGACACTTTTAGGCAGGTGGCTGTTTAATGCAGGGTGAAAGTCATGCAGAAAACTCCTCTAGGAGCTTTCTGCATGACTTTCACCCTGCATTAAGCTGCCACCTGTCTCCAAGACCGATATTCATACTAAATTTAACGGCCGGTTAAGAGAGGTTTTACTGTACCTAAATTACCTTCGTGGTTATTCTGCCGTGTGCTATAGCGGTTGTATAACAACAATTATCTGGTTGATACTTGAATTTCAGTACTTAGTTCTCTACATGTATATGGAAGCTGGCAGCGGTTTCATCTACTTCTCGAACCAGTCTGTTTCAGCTAGTTTTTAGACCCATTTAAATACAAGTTATTAAAACCGGAAAGTTCGTCGACTGCATGACCGACCTCTAGTTAGTACAAGTCGATATGCACGCAGATGGTGAATTCCTTAACTCTAAACGTATACGTTTAGCCAGCCGATATTTCTCATATTTACAAGATAAAAACAACTACCCGGTATATTACACAAAATTAGGGTTCCCCTGCATTAAACTTCTGCCGGCCTATTTCACTTTTACAGTCGCTAAACCCATTACCTCTTATGCTATTTTAGATGCACCCACTTTGAATAAATCTACCAAACATGAACATTAATCAGAGAAAAGGAATTCTTTTATAATTGTGTAGTTTTTAAACCATTTTTGTAAATAGAGCATTTGCTCCTATGGAGCAAATGCTCTATTTATAACAATCGTTTAAAAGGGAGATTTTACAAAGGTATCAAAAGGCGTCAATATGAGGAAATGGGTTAACCCTTCTCTTGCTGAATTTTAAAATACATTTGTAAATAGTGCAGACCCTGATGAGACAGCTCCTGCAGGAGCTGTCTCATCTGGGTCTTCACTATTTACAGGTAGGTATATTGACGCGAGTAGCAAGCGAAGGGTTAATACAAATTTTACAGTACAGTATTTATAAGTTGGACTAGGCAGCTGAAATAGTACACAGTGTTTAGTATTGAAAATGTAACAGTAGTTTAGTGGTGATGTAATTACCATGTATGACTGGTTTGATACTCCGAGTTCTATCTCAACGACGCAAATGTTTTTTTTCTCATATATCGCATTTATGTTACATACCAGTTTATAATTATGATTTTCATTTAGTTTAGTTGTTTTTACATAATTATTTAGACAGTCTACTTTATATATATACGATTGTAAGAGTATATTGTTAGTTATGTTTTTTGCATATACATATGTCGTGGATTACCCCTAAGTGCTGAAGTTATCTGAGTGACATGTGGTCTGTTTTATGAAAGATTATACGAATGAAATTCGCGTAAGGTCTAACACAGGCACGACATTGGCAATTCCAAGTTGAGATCGTCATACGTTATAATTCACGATTATTTTTGTTGTACGATGTAAGACTTAACCCTTTCCTTCATAATAACACCTTTTCACTCATTTGCAAACATAGTAGATCCAGATCACACGGCTCCTGTGGGAGCCGTCTGATCAGGACCTACTCTGTTTGCTTATGGTAAATCTAATTTTACGGTTTCTGTCTGAGCTATGTACTGTCGTTATAAAAAATAATCTAATTAATATTCATGATGTCATTGTTTCTTACATGGATATGCAACAGGGAAATGGTTAATTGATGAATGCTAGAATATGCAATAGTTTCTTAGCATTTGCCGTAAATTAGGACTTACGATAATTTTGATCGTACGATCTTTCTTAAACCTGGACCCTTGTGAATAAGGAACCTTAAGGACCCTTGAGAATAAGGAACCTGAAATGATACTTACACTGTCAGTTTTCTATACGTATAGATAGGATAAAACGTGTATGTGTGTTGTGCATTTGCGCGTGCATTTTCCGTAGAGCTCCTCTTTAACAACCAATAAAAGTAAGTGGGTGCTCTAACAATAGCTTTTTACATAATTTTTGTTCGAAATTAATGTCCCATTATATTTTAGCATCGCCTTCCTTGTGATTTGTTTCTCAAAAGATGGTTTTAAAACTCTAACAAACAAGTCTCAATTCTCGTAAACTGTTTCATTTGGAAGAAATGAACGGGATTTACCATGGGTACATGTATATCCCTAATTGGTCAGATCGTGCACTATATGCAAATGAAATACTGTAATGTGATCGTCAAGCTCTCAAAGAAAGTAAACAAAAATGGCTACTAACGGGAGGAACTAGCCGGAATACATAATGTAATATAATGATATAATACATGTATATAATATAACATAAATAATGATATAATTATATATAATAAATAACATATGATACAATTATATAATATATATAATATATTACTGCTTGTTCAGCAATATTTTTAGCAAACAGTTTGTAAAATTATGTTATTTTCTATACAATACCTCATGTAAAGCCATTTAAGATCTAGCTGAGCGCGAACATTAATTCACATAAAACATAGAATGTGACTTTAAGCTACCACCTGTCTTAACTCTGATCGCGCTATCCCCGACCTGACTCGCATTTGCAAACAGCTTGGATCCAGATGAGACACCGAGTAACTCGTCGTCTCTCCCGGGTCCAAGCTGTTTGACACTCGGTCAATAGTTTCCCAAAAGCTTGCCGAATCGGAAGAAGTGAAACTACACAAGATCCAAACTTGACCTAACATTATTTTTTCCACAGAGGGGTAAGGGCTAAAACCCAACATTGATCATCTAAATCTCCTGAGAGTGGTCGTTATAGACGGGGTTTGCTATATCGTTTTATATACAAGAGTGCCGTGGAGTAGTGTATCAAATGTAGTGGAGTATGTTTTGGAAGTTTATGTAATTGTTTATACAGTAAAACCTCGGTAATACGCAAACTTAAATGTGTAGCATTATCGGGTCTTAAGACGGATATCAGCTTAATGCAGAGTGAAAGCAATGCAGGATGCTCCCAGAGGAGTTTTATGCATGACTTCAACACATCATTAACACGTTCCCTCCTAGTGACGCATTTATTGGCGCCTTTGTAAAAGTCACTTTCTGAAACCATTGGGATAAATAGAGCATTTGCTCCTATGGAGCAAATGCTTTATTTATCCCAATGGTTTCAAAACTACCCAATTCTAAAATTCTCCTTTTCTATAGTTTACGCTCCTTTTCGGTAGATTTATTCAACGAGGCTTGGTCTAATAATAGTCTAGAAGGGAATAAGTTAGGCAGCCGCCTGTTTAAAGAGTTCTCATGTCCTCTTTACTACAAATTCGATTTAGCGAGATTTTACTGTATAATGTTATAGTATGTATAATTGTGTATAATTATTTATTTTATTCCAAATAATATAGAAAAAAATGTGCCATATAATGTCCTCATTTATTATCGCTTGTTTTTCATTTCAAGCTTCATCCAAACATACCGCTTAACCCATTCCCTCATATTGACGACTTTTGTCGACTCTGTAAAAGTCACTTTGTGAAACCATTGTGTTAAATAGAGCATTTGCTCCTATAGGAGCAAATGCTCTATTTATCACAATGGTTTCAAACTACGAAATTCTAAAATGTTCCTTTTCTCTAATTAATGCTCCTTTTCGGTAGATTAATTCAAAGAGATTGTATCTAAAAATAACCTATGAGGTAATGGGTTAAGTAACCAATGTCCACCTGAGCGCCACATGACTCGAATTTGCAAATAGCAAGTAACTCGACGTCTCATCAGGATCCAAACTGTTTGGCACTCCGGCAACAATTTCTTAAAAGCTTGTACGAATCAGTACGTAAAAAGCAACAGACCGGTGTATTGGCGGACATAAGTTATTGTGTTGTTTTTTTCAGCACGACAAGGGCTGATGTTTCTGTGGCAAATAGAATAAATAAAACGTTACTAAGAATCATACTTTACTACATTTTGTACTTAGTTGTGTGTCTTTTGTATTTTTGTAAAACCTCTCAATAACGACCACTAAATGACACCAAGTATTTTGTGTTAAAGGCAGGTGGATGCTTAAAGCAAGGTGAAAGTAAAACAGAACGCTCCTACAGGAGCGTTCTGTTTCACTTTCACCTTGCTTTAAGCAACCACCTGCCCTAAATGCCAACTAATTAACACAATTTAGTGGTCGTTATAGAGAGGTTTTACTGTACTTACTTGTCAAAACCTGACGATTAACCCATTACCTAATATGCTGTTTTAGATCCAACCTCTTCGAATAAATCTACCAAAAAGGAGCATTTACTAGAGAAATGGAAACTTTTAGAATTGTGTAGTTTTGAAACCAATGTGATAAATAGAGCATTTGCCCCTATGGAGAAAGTGCTCTTTTTATCACAATGGTTTCAAAAAGTGACTTTTACAGAGGCGTCAAAAGGCGTCAATATAAGGCAATGGATTAAAGTGCCACTTACCGATAACAACTAGTAAGCATTTAACTCTTTCCGTGTTCTGTGTTTATTCCAAATTTCAATACCTATTGAATATTCATGTATAAACTAGCTATAATGAAATATGGAAGACATTGTAATCATTTTAGAAATTAAAGAAATAGATCTTTCAAATTCCACTAGCAAACAGAGTAGACCCTGTTCAGACAGCTCCTATAGGAGCCGTCTGATCTGGGCCTACTGTGTTTGCAAATGCGTGAAAACACTTTTATATGACGGAAAGGGTTAATTCATAGAGACGCCTTTTTATTTCCTGGCAAACAGAGTAGACCCAGATCAGACGGCTTTTGAAGGAACCTTCTAATCAAGGTCTGGTGTGCTCTGTTTGCTTATGGAATAATACAGATCTGAGTCTCCCGTTTCTGCTATGCCTAGCAATTCCATTGTTTATATGTCATTATAGAAATTTAGCTTATTCATATTCATGATGTCTCTATCTGTTACATAAATATGCATGAGGTAATTTGTTAAGTGTGTTGCATCCGTAGCAATACGACAAGGGGAAGTAATCCCAGAGCAGATCTCATAGTTCACCAGTGACCAAGTCGGCTGACAGTCGACGAAACTGTCTGGAGCCAATGATCCATGGTTAGCGGTGTAAAAAGAACTTTGTTTCATTCTTTCAAGCATTACATGTATGCCAGTTATTACATTTTATTTGATATGTGAGTCTACACAGCCCCGGTGTACAATTACTCATTTAATAACAATATTAATCCATTCCCTCATTGGCTATTGTTAGATCCAAACACTTTGAATAAATCTACCGAAAAGGAGCATTTACTAGAGAAAAGGAAAAGCTTAGAATTTTGTGGCTTGAAACCATTGTGATCAATAGAGCATTTGCTCCTATAGGAGCAAATGCTCTATTAATCACAATGGTTTTAACAGGTGATATTTACAGATGCGTAGAAAGGCGTATTTATGGAGGAAATGGTTGAAACAAAGCTCGTCAAAATCTTATTTTGGCACCCGATGACCCATTTTTATACCCCCATTTTGAAAAAATGGGGGTATATTGCTTTGCACATGTCGGTCGGTCGGTCGGTCTGTCGGTCGGTCTGTCGGTAGACCGATGGTTTCCGAACGATAACTAATAAACAACTTGGCATAGAATCTTCAAACATGCTGTGGTGGTTGGTCATGACAACTAGATGACCCCTATTGTTTTTGAGGTCACTAGATCAAAGGTCAATGTCACAGTGACCTAAAATGGTGAAATAGTTTCCGATCAATAACTGCTCAAGGGTTTGGCTTGGGATCTTCAAACTTGCTGTGGTGGTTGGTCATGACCACTAGATGACCCCTACTGATTTTGAGGTCACTAGGTCAAAGGTCACCATGACCTTAACTGGTTAAATGGTTTCCGATCAATAACTGCTGAAGTGTTTAGCTTAGAATCTTCAAACTTGCTGTGGTAGTTGGTCATGACAACTGGATGACCCCTATTGTTTTTGAGATCACTAGGTCAAAGGTCAAGGTCACCATGACCTTAACTGGTAAAATGGTTTCTGACCAATAACTGCTCAATGGTTTGGCTTAGGATCTTCAGGATCTTTGCTCTGGTGGTTGGTCTTGACAACTAGATGGGTCCTATTGTTTTTTAGGTCACTAGGTCAAAGGTCAAGGTCACCATGACCTTAACTGGTGAAATGGTCTGCGATCAATAACTGCTCAAGGGTTTGGCTTAGAATCTTTAAACTTGCTGCGGTAGTTGGTCATGACAACTAGATGAGCCCTGTTGTTTTTTAGGTCACTAGGTCAAAGGTCAAGGTCACCATGACCTTAACTGGTAAAATGGTTTCCAATCAATAACTGCTCAAGGGTTTGGCTTAGGATCTTCAAACTTGCTTTGGTGGTTGGTTATGGCAACTAAATGACCCCTATTGATTTTGAGGTCAAATGTCAATGTCATCATGACCTTAACTGATGAAATGGTTTCCAATTAGTAACTGCTCAATCGTTTGATTCGGGATCTTCAAACTTGCTGTGGTAGTTGGTCGTGACCACTGGATGACCCCTATAGTTGTTGAGGTCACTAGGTCAAAGGTCATGGTCACCTTGTCCTTAACTTGTGAAATGTTTTCAGATCAATAAATGATCAGTGGTTTGGCTTAGGATCTTCAAAGTTGATGTGGTGATTAGTCATGACCACTAGATGACCTCTATAGTTGAAGTCATTAGATCAAAGGTCAGGGGGTTTACATGTTTTACAAACATCTCTTGTTTCATGTTGAGAGGACACAGCAAACAAAATAGTTGCTGGTACATAAGCCTTTGAAATTGATTGTTTTACCAAGCAGTACAGACTCAGATTAGGTACCCTGTGATCCGGGTCTACACTGTTTGCCCGTGTCATTTCTAAGGGACACTGATCACAAATGGGTTAAAGGTTAACACTATCAGATGTTAGTTAAGAAATAAATTTATCCATTTTCCTCAAACAAAGGCCTTTTCACATTTTTGCAAACGGAGTATATCCAGATCAGACGTTTTCTATAATAGGATCCGTCTAATCAGAGTCTGCTCTAGTTGATAATGGAAATATAAAGATGTTATTCTACAGTTTCTGCCAAGATAAACCATTCTGGTGCTCATGTACAATTATAAATAGTCAACTAATAAAAATGTCTACACTGCTTACAAATGCGTAAAAAGGCGTTGGTTAAAATGATCCGTGTAGTAAGGCCACGTATACACACATACAATAGAAACCCTCTAATGCGACCACTTAATGAATAAACATTTCTGCCTTTATAAGCAGGCGGTTGCTTAATGCAGGACGAGAGTAAGGCAGAAAGCTCCTAAAGGAGCTTTCTGCCTAACTTTCATCCTGCATTAGGCCTCTGCCATCATGAATTATGCACATATTTGATGGTCGCATTAGAGGGGGTTTACTGTATTACACTTACACTTATTCCCAATTTGCTATCAAATTAGTATTGGAAGTCAATAGCTAACATTGTGTGTCCCACTCCTCATACACAACTGGGATATTTTACTTCAATTTTCACAGATGACCAACGTTTATGTGAAGATTGCTACCAATTTAACAAGAGTTATGGTACTTTGTAAATGTTAAATTTGTGTTGAAAAAAACCTTTGTATGCCCAACTCCTCAGATACCTCACTGGGTTCCCTTTAAACATTCACTCACACACAGCATTGATTTGTAATTCGTCGTCTTATTAGAATTCAAACTAATCGTCACTTTAATCGTAGATTTGATAACAGCGGAAAAAAGAATTATGTTTGAATACTGAAGACAATGACACTTCTTTGCGTGCAATTATCTAGCATGCAAAGGCTAACTTAAATCTATGACATTGCAAATTGCACGAAACCTGTTTACAAGTACACGTACATTACATTTTAAAACTTTGTATAGCGATTTTATGGTCCGCACCGTTTGGAAACTCGAGTTTGACACACATCCTTGAATCAGCATATGCTGACGTTTTCAACACTTATGTAAGTACATTGGTAGCCGCTAGGTTGTTACCTGCTTCGTGTATATTACTGATGTCTCTGCATTTGTTTTACATTTCCACTTGAGTTTAAAAAAGATTCGGCACGGATTGTTTTAACCCAGTGTTATATCTGTATCTGAATTGTTTATGAAAAGTTAGAAGTGAGTTAAAGGCCTCGTGATATGCGATACTTTTGCATAATGGTTTACTTCCTCGTCAAAATATAGATAATACAGGGAATCATCGTCACAACGGAGATCTGTCTCCCTCTCTATATGTCTGTATGTCTGTATGTCTGTCTGTCTCTCTGTCTGTCTCTCTCTGTGTCTCTCTGTGTGTGTCTCTCTCTCTATCTCTCTTTGCCTCTGCCTCTCTCTCTCTCTTTGCCTCTGCCTCTCTCTCTCTCTCTCTCTCTCTCTCTCTCTCTCTCTCTCTCTCTCTCTCTCTCTCTCTCTCTCTCTCTCTCTCTCTCTCCCTTTTCGTTCTCTAGTTCTCTATATTATGTACACTTTCTTACCCAATAAACGATACTGAGTTTCATATTTTGTTTGTCCTGAGTTTCATATTTTGTTTGTCCTGAGTTTCATATTTTGTTTGTCCTGAGTTTCATATTTTGTTTGTCATTACAGGTATACAGTAGAACCCCACTAATGCGACCGCTTAATGAATAACCATTGACGTCTTTAAAAGCAGGTGGTTGCTTAATGCAGGACAAAAGTAATGCAGAAAGCTCCTATAGGAGCTTTCTGCATTACTTTTGTCCTGCATTAAGCTACCACCTGCATCTAGCACCCAGAATTATACCTTTTTAGGTGGTCGCATTACCGGGGTTTTACTGCATATATCTTTGTTCATGTTTTTTTTACGAATGTTGTAAGACCTTGTGACCCTACCAAATTTCCTCTAATATGGAAATGAAATATTTACAAGCTACTGAATTGACTCTATTGTTAAAAATAATGAACCATTCCACTTTGAAAATGCAGCGTTCAACCGAGGAATTAGATTTATTTGGAGTGGTCGCTGGAGACAGACTTAACTGTATATCCGCCAATCCCTAGTATGTCATGGCTCAAACAGCTTACACCATGCTTGCGTATTTCCGTGTGCGTTTTGTAGAAAAACAAACATTTGATCGCACGCCGAATGACTCGATAAGTCTTTTTATTGGATTGTGGTTGTCACGATAAATCATCCAACGCACTGTCTCCAAAGCAATGTACAATAAAACACACCTAAACCAGACTTCAAGTAAATCAGAATTAAGATATGTTTAAGCAGGTGACTGTGCAATGCAGGGTACATTAAGCAGTAACTGTCTGAAAGAACGATACATATACGATACAGTAAAAACCCCATAACCGGAATTCTAGTAGAGAAGGATTCAGATACTTTTAGGCAGGTGGCTATTTAATGCGGGGTGCAAATCATGCAGAAAGCTCCTAGGGGAGCTTTCTGTATGACTTTCACCCTGCATTAAGCTGCCACATGTCTCAACTCCAAGACCGATATTTATACTAAATTGAACGTCCGGTTTAGCGGTATTTTACTGTTTGAATTTGAACGTCCGGATTCAAACACTCAGTTGTGCTGATCTTTTTGCTCATGTTTTATCAATAACCACAGTGTATTTACTATTTTTAATTTCCTCTTGGTCCAGATTATTTGCGAAGGGTATCACTATCTCACTGCTACTGTGTGAGTATTTTTAGGCAAGTGTCTGCATAACCCTATACTTGATATAAACGACGTTGACGCCTTTACAAACAGGGTAAACCAAGATCAGACAGCTCCTATAGCAACCGTCTGATCAGGGTCTGCTCTGTTTGCTTATCGGAATCTACAGTTACTAATAATGCTTAAACAGCTTATGTACATACAGTAAAACCTCTCTATAACGACCACAAAATTACATCAAATTATTTTCTGTTAAAGGCAGGTGGATGCTTCAAGCAAGATGAAAGTAAAACCAAACGCTCCTATAGGAGCGTTCTGTTTTACTTTCACCATGATTTAAGCAACCACCTGCCAAAAATACCAACTAATTAACACAATTTAGTGGTCGTTATAGAGAGGTTTTACTGTAGTCCATTATAAAACATGGGGTAGTAAATATTCATTATGTCATTATCTCTACCATGAATATTCAACTGGGAAAGAGCTCCTTTTTGGAACTTTCTGCACAACAATCACTCTACATAAGCAGTCATCTGTTTAACCCTTTCGCTGCCAAACTCTGTCGTCTGCTAACTTTGGCGTCTGCTACAAATTTTCATTCTTTTGAGTTTCTTCATTTTTGTTTCAAAAACATAGTAACAGTAACAAACAGTTTGGATCCTGATGAGACGCCGAGTTACTCGGCGTCTCATCTGGATCCAAACTGTTTGCATAGGTAATCACAGATCCGGCATTGGCAGCGAAAGGGTTAAAACCACTCCCTCATAGGATATTTTTAGACCCAACCTCTTTGAATAAATATTCTGAAAAAGAGCATTTTATTAGTAGAAAGAAAAATGCAGGATATTTGGGAACGAGCAGACTCAGTACTTGGACGTAATCAAACAAATGTTGGCCCAGAGTCTGGCAGACAGGAACCATCCGGCAGTGTTGTTTGAAGCTGTTAAGGCCACCACGGCCTTCCTCATCTTGAATGAGAAGGAACCCTCACTGATCCACCACTTTAGAGACCTGCTGCCTGGAGTTATTCGTGAGAAAAACAGTATAAAGCTTTATCAGCCTTTATAGGCAGTGGGGAAATTGTTGCTTTTATACCCCATGCAACAAAGTTTCACTTTAGAGACCTGCTGCCTGGAGTTATACTGGTAACATTTTGAAGGGAAACTACTTCCATCAACTTTTATCCCTTTCCATCATAGGCTATTTTTCGACCCAACCTCTTTGAATATATCTACTGAAAGGAGCATTTAATAGCAAAATTGATTTGTTTTAATTATTTAGTTTTGAAACTGTTGTTAGATATACAGAATTTGCTCCTATGGAGTAAATGCTCTATTTATCACAATGATTTCAAAACTGACATCGTTAGTCAGGTTGTGTATTTGTCTGGAGGGGGATTTTATTTTACATTTTGACTTGGGATGAAGATGGGATAAGAGTGAGGTTAGGTACCCATACACCAGGTTTAAGCCCCCAGTTGCCACTTTTGGCTACTGATCGTTCCAAGGCGGTACTCCTGCTTTCACCCTATGGTCAACTTTGTTATTTAATATTTAATGTTCACGTCTCGATATGCCTCCTGTTGGGGTTTTGTCGTGTGGCTGTGTCGTTTCTTGTTTGGCGGTGATTGGTGCGGTGTCCTTTCGTATGTGGCTCTCTATTTGACTGTTTTTTTTCCAGAATTTGATTTTGAATGTCCGGTTTGGTGTGGTTTAACTCATTCCCGCATAGACTATTTTTAGATCCAACCACTTTAAATAAATCTACCGAAAAGGAGCAAAAGGAGAGAAAAGAAAACTTTTAGAATCTTGTAGTTTGAAACCATTGTGATAAATAGAGCATTTGCTCCTATAGGAGGAGCAAATGCTCTATTTATCACAATGGTTTCACAAAGTGACTTTTACATAGTCGTCAAAAGTCGTCAATATCAGAGAATGGTTTAACTGTAATACATTAATGCAAATTTGTCCATTGCTTTCCATGTTTATATAACGCCGATCAGAAAGTAAAACAGTTTGGACCCCTACTCTTGAGTCTCATCTTGGTCCAAATGTTTGGCAAATGATATCACTAACTCATTACTACTGTGTAAAGAATTGCAAAAAACGTCCAAACCTATCATTTAGTAAAGAAAACACTATTTTTCTCACATACCTTCCCTTATCTCCGAGTTAGAACAACAGGTTAAGATTTCCTTATCTGTAACACGTGTAAGATCACTTTAGAACGTATGACGTCATTTATGACGTCAAGCCATGGAAACCTATGTTTACATGTCATTTAAACGGCGAAAATACACTTTTTTGATATGTGAGAAAAAGAATCTGATGCTCGTTGTCTTTTAAGATCACATGTTCCTAAACTCACCAAGAAAATGTTATTAAGCTCGCCAAGGCTCGCTTAATGACATTTTCTAAGGCTCGTTTAGGAACATGTGATCTTAAAAGACAACTCGCAACAGATCCTCTATGTCTCAATCTCTATTTCTATATACGAGTATGTGCTTTATTCCTTTGAAATTTGCATTTATTTATCTCATTGCCTTATTATACCGAATGATTTAACAAAAAAATGGATTGCAGACGACAATTAGAAATTTGGCGGTTAAATTAGACAGTTACTTTGCTAAAGAAGTTGTTATTTAGGTTTGATCTCTACTCTGGGCCTTATCTTGATTCAAATTGTTTACAAAGGTTTATCACAGGTGCGACCATAACATGCTAATGAAGCGATTGGCCGGACATGCTGTCTTGCTAAAGGCCAGGGACTAGTTATATACAGAGCAAATGTGACCTCCTGAAACGGACAACTGGGTTTTAAACTCGTTTGGCACCAAATGAGTTTCGTCTGTGCATATTGTCCTCTGCTTTAGGTTTCGGGATAAATTTCTTTTAAAAACATAAGCAGAGTGTCGAAAACGTTGGATCCTGATGAGACATCGAGTTACTCTGTGTCTCATCTAGATCCAAACTATTTGCAAATGTAATCACAGATTTGCCTAGTGCAGGAAGCATTATTTGTCGCTCTCCGGCGACCTTGGCGATGAAAGACCCCAAAACGGATTAATTTTTAATGGCCATCTATACAAGTATTGAATAGATAAAATGTGAATATGGATAGTGCAATGTTTGTTTTGTGGATAACCGTGACTATCATTTGCCCAGGTAAATAAACAACTTTTATACAGTTTGGAACGAGTATGCCTTCAACCTTCTAGATACTATTGGCGATTACGTGATTATATTTTTCAGTTAGTTTGGATCTATAGTAAAACCTCTCTTTAACGGCCACAAAGTTGTGTTAATGTGTTGGTATTTAGGGCAGGTGGCTGTTTAAAGCAATGTGAAAGTAAAACAGAACGCTCCTATAGGAGCGTTCTGTTTTACTTTCACATTGCTTTAAGCAGCCAAATTTAGTGGCCGTTATAGAGAGGGTTTACTGCAGTTGAGATGCCGAGTTATGATGTGCCCCATCATAATATAAACTGTTGGACGCACCACTGATGACAATAATGGGCACTGAATTCAAAGACATTTTCCATCGATGAAATTAGAACGTATTAGCTAAAGATTTGCAACACTTTCAAAGTGGTTAAGTGTTTAGATTTCTCTGCATTACTTGTTGTGCCTCTACACGAGTCGTTTTATCGTGGTCTACATTGTTTGTAAATACAGTAGAATCTGTCTTAACCGTTTCCCTTATATAAACGTGTTTTCACGCATTTGCAAACAGAGTAGATCCAGATCAGATGGCTCCTAGAGGAGCCATCTGATCAGGGTCTGCTCTGTTTGCTAATGGAATTTGATAGATCTGTTTCTTTGCAATCTAAAATGTCTACAGTGTTTCACCTTCCATATTTATTTATAACTATTTTGTCCATGAATATTCAGTAGGTGTTGAATTTTGAAATAAACATAGAACAGGGAAAGGGTTAAGCGATCCTCAAAAAGAGGTATAAGTATCGGTCTATTAGGCAGGTGCGTGTAGTAGCTTAATGCGGGGCAAATGTAATGCAGAAAGCTCCTATAGGAGCATTCTGCATTACTTTGTCATGCATTAAGCAACCACCTTCTTTTTAAGACACATGTGTTCAATAAATTTATGGTCGCTTAAGACAGGTTCTATTGTACGTCAAATGACTTCTCTATCAGACACAGGGTTAGTATGAAATTGTATTCTACACTGTTTGTTAATATTCCTTTCTCGCTGTACATTAACATTACTATACAGTAAAACCTCTCTATAACGGCCACCAAATTACATCAAATATTGTGTGTTATAGGCAGGTAGCTGCTTAAAGCAAAGTGAAAGTAAAACAGAACGCTCCTATAGGAGCGTTCTGTTTTACTTTCACCTTGCTTTAAGCAACCACCTGCCCTAGATACCAACTAATTAATACAATTTAGTGGCCGTTATAGAGGGGTTTTACTAAAATAAGGACTTTCAAATTAATATCAATGTGGGTCTGTAAGACAGGTTGCAGCTTCATGCTGCTTCATGCAGGGCTAAAGCCTTGCAGAGAGCTCTCAAGGGATCTGAATCTTCTGATCTAGGACTGCATCGCTTGTCAATCAAATAATCCAGCAAAGTTGAGTCTCTATTGTTAACCCTTGTCATCATATAAACAACTTTTCACGCATTGGCAAACAGAGACGACCCAAGTCAGACAGCTCCTAAAGGACCTGCTCTTGTTTGCTAATGTTACTTGGTGGATCTGTTTCTTTAGTTTCAAAAACGGCTAAAATGTTCCACTTTCCATATTTCTTTATTACTATTTAGACCATGAATATTCAATAGGCATTGTAAATTGGAATACATATAGAACAGAGAAAGGGCTAAACTTTTGGCATTCCTAGTATTGATTAAGAAAGAGATAACAGTATCGATCGCTGAGATAAAAGTATCGATCTTTGAGAAAACGTTTGGACCATTCTTCAGATATACTTTGACTAAATAACTGCATTACCTAGTTTTCCGACACTGGTCCTGGAATGTTTCGATGTCGGGCTTTAACCCTGTATTTCACTAATATGCCTTTCTACGCATTTGAAAACAGATTAGACCCAGATCACACGGCTCCTATAGGAGCTGTGTGATCAGGGTCGGCTCTGTTTGGTTATGATAACCTCTCTACAAAGACAACTAATAAACCTATGTATCAATCTTATAGACATTGCGAAGTTTCTTGCAAAACTATGCAATTAGGCAGATTTCTAATTGTCGCGTGCAACCAAATTTTGTTCAAACAATTCAGTAGATAAGGATCTGAGAAAAAGATAAACATTTAAAAAGAAAACCTCACATACGAGTACATAGAATTATAGATTGAGAAAAGCAGTGAAATCCATGATGATACACCGCCTTGAAAACTGCACTGCTTGTCCTTGTGCATTTTGGTGATATTGGCGGTGAAAGAGTTCAAAAACGCCAATATTAATGTATTCACTAGTCGCTATAGAGAGGTCCCATTGTATATCTATATCGAATAAGCATTTGCGAAACTAATGACTGAATGTCCTGCTATGACACGGAATTATTCTACGTCTTATCTGGATCCAAGCTGTTTCTAATACGGGCCACGAGGTTATAACACGTTTTGCTTGAACCTGAGATCTTTCTTAAGCATCAGATACTGGAGAAAGAACCACGACTCGGGAGGTTTATAATATTGGACCATTGTCAGGATGTTCTTAGTAAAACAAGGATCATGCATTAGTATCGACTCTTGTTGTACGGAAGACAAAAACAAACAAATATTGCACTCGCCGTATAACCTAATAATAGAGATCACCTAATAAACGATCATGAGTGTCCTTGGCCCTTTATCTGATGAATATTCATGGTAGGTTCCGCCATTACGAAACTTATTGAACAAATTTTCTTACATTATTTACACGAGCTCCTTCAAAACCCCCACAAACAAAACAATAACAGGTGAGCATAATTTTTATTGCCATGAGAAATAATATAGTAGATCTACTAAATGTTAGATATTCTATCAGCAACATGGTAAGAGAATGTCTATATAATGCTCTTCTATGAACTTTCTGCATGACTTTCACCCTGCATTGAGCAGCCACCTGCCTAGAAGTATCTAAATTCTTCTCTACTAGAATTCCAGTTTAGAGGGTTTACTGTATAAGTATTATTCCGTGTGTAAGTCTCTGATGTGTCGTAAACCCATGCCATTCCTTCTCTATTAAGCAATTACATCAGCGGACGACCCATGTTTTTACTACAAACGATTTCCAAGTCCTAACTTAGGTTCGAGGAATGAAAATTGTTCCATTGACCCTACAGTCCCTACCCACGGTGACGTTAATCTTCAGGCGGCATGGTATAATCCAGGAAAAGCAACCATTCTAACACACTGTCCCGTGAGTGGCAACTGTAGTATGTGGAATGCAGTCTGGATGAGAGGTAGGTATTGTCATATGTAACAGTCACCAATATATATTTTAAACTACATGTATGTAAGGTCCTATTATATTTAAGGGTCACTTTATCTTGTGAAAAATTGAAAACCTCGATTATCTCGTAGCTAACAAGTCGAGATGCTCGATCGAAAAACGTTTCATTTTGAAGGAATTAACAACATTTACCACATTTGCTTTTAACCCTTCTCTTGCTGAATTTTAAAATACATTTCTCCTTCTTTACCCATGCCCTGTTGTATAATTACATATATCTTCACTGTGTACAAGTATTTCGCTATGCAATCTCTGCTGTGGAGCGCACTGGTTGCACAATCAACTTGTAAATAGTGCAGACCCTGATGAGACAGCTCCTGCAGGAGCTGTCTCATCTAGATCTTCACTATTTACAGGTAGGTATATTAACGTGAATAGCAAGCGAAGGGTTAAGGCCCATTCTCTGTTATATGTATCTGAACACCCATATGTATAGTTTTTCCGTCAGGTCAGCTCCCGGATGAGAAAGACGGGATTGTAGACAGACAAGTTTGCGTGAAACACAACGGAGACTGTTGTCCGGACGCTGCGAACATCAAGGTTAAGCGATGCCAGGGATATCTCGTCTACAAACTTAACGCAACAGAGTTTTCAACCGGCTACTGCTTTGGTGTGCATATTTTATCAGTTATCCATATGTTATTTATTGGTGAATTTCATATAAAAGGTTTTTCAATTATTCATTAACCGTTTACTCCATGAATATTCATGTTAGAAATAACGACGGTATGGGTTTGTTTCATAATTCCACCATGAACGGATGATTTGTCACCATGAGCGAAACTGTAGAAATAGATCTATGCTATCTCATTACATGTAGTAAAGAGAGCATAACATGATTCCCAAATAACATGTTAACTCATTCTCTCATATTGACGACTTTTGATGACTCTGTAAAAGTCACTTTGTGAAACCATTGTGATGAATACAGTATTTGCTCCTATAGGAGCAAATGCTTTATTTATCACAATGGTTTCGAACTTCAAAATTCTAAAAGTTTCCTTTTCTGTAGTTAATTCTCCTTTTCGGTAGATTTATTCAAAGAGGTTGTATCTAAAAATGGCATATGAGGTCATGGGTTAATTTGAATACGACATTCATGTTTGCCGGGGAATACCATAAAAGGTGGATTGATTTGTAAACCTCTCCTCCATTAATATTTATCCAGATACAATGAATATACGAATATTAATTAACTGTAGTTTTATAATGACATTATGATCAAAGGAGAAACGTTGGCGAGCACATTTGACATTGATTGCTATTTACTGGTAATTCAAATAGTGCAGTCTCTGATTAGAGGACTCTTTTATTTAACCCTTTCCCTCATATAAACGTGTTTTCACACATCTGCAAACAGAGCAGACCCAGATCAGACGGCTCCTAGAGGAGCCGTCTGATCAGGGTCTACTCTGTTTGCTAATATAAATTGATATATCTGTTTCTTTGCTTTCTAAAATGTCTACAATGGTTAATCTTGCATATTTCTTTATAATTATTTTGTTAATGAATAAATATTCAATTGGTATAGAACTTTGAAATGAACATAGATTATGGAAAGGGTTAAGGAGCTCTCTGATCAGTGGATCTTTGCCTACCGCGTATGAGATTGCGGGGGAGGGGGTTTATCAGTCACAGTAGTACATGTACCTGTGATAAGAAAAACAAACACTGCTTGCGCCCATTAAAATGCATTGAATATGCTATTGATGTGTTATTGTTGATAATGACGATGATGTTGATAATGATAATAATGTTGCTGCTGCTGATGATGATGATAATGGAAAGGATGATAATAATGATGATAACGACGAAATGATGATCATACAACTTGTGACGACAGCGACAAACAGGATCCTTTGTATTGCAGAATCTACTGAACCATGTGTTACAAAGAGAAAACCACCTACAAAATCGCCTGGCAAGTATTTTACTATTTTTGTTAGGTTGAAACAAATTCTTATTTAACAATACAATCCTCATTTTCTTTAATTTGATATTGCAAATATTATCCTGTAAAAATGAGGTCTGCTTAAACTGGCTCATTTTACTTATTTGTGATTTGCCGAGGCTTAAGTCCATGTTAAGTCGCGTTTGGCACACTATTGATTAGTTCATGTTGAGACTTATTTTGGAAGTATTGTGTTCATTAAAATGCGGTCTTAACATTCTAGAGTTTAGTATGAAATAAGTATTAACCCTTAGCCGGCCGACAACATAATTTCTGCTTAAACACTTAGTTGCAACAAGTTTTACTCGCGCTCGCTTCGTTAAACCCTTTGAGAACCATTGACCGAGTGTCAAATAGTTTGGATCCAGATGAGACGCCGAGTTACTCTGCGTCTCATCTGGATCTACGCTGTTTGCAAATGCTAGTCAGATCGCGCTAAGCAGTCTTAAAGCGAGGAAAATTCATTTGCAACACGAAACGACACTGGGTGGTAGGATATTGAAGCCAGTATTGAAGCGAGGTAACTGTGATGAAATTAACAACAACACAAATACAGTGACCTCCCTTGAACGCTGTTTGTGTAATTTGATGCAACTTTACCCATATTGGCACCTTTTGATGCTCTGTAAAAGTCATTTGTTGACACCATTGTGATAAATAGAGCATTATCTCCATAAAGCAAATGCTCTATTTGTCATAATGATTTCAAAAATTACAAAATGTTACATTTTCCTTTTCTATAATTAATGATCCTATTCGGTAGATTTATTCAAAGAGGCTTGTTCTGAAAATAGCCTATTAGGAAATTATTGGGTTAATCTGTTGCAATATAAACGGATTGATTACATGTACAATTCAACGTAATTAACCCATTTATTCCAATAGCATTTAACCCTTTCCTCCATAAATACGCCTTTCTACACCTCTGTAAAAGTCACTTTTGGAAACCATTGTGATAAATAGAGAATTTGCTCCTTAGGAGCATATGCTCTATTTATCATAATGGTTTAATTACTACACAATTCCAAAAGTTTCCCTTTCTCTAGTAAATGCTCATTTTGTGTAGATTTATTCAAAGAGTTTGGATCTAAAATAGCCTATTAGGGAATGGGTTAAAGAATATTCTTTTAGATGTTATTTTGGAACCCATACATTTTTCGTATTGAATGAGCACCAACACACAACGTTTGTGCTGGCATAAACCAATAATATCGATGAGTTCTGCAAATTCCTCACGAAGCCCTCTGATTTGGGTCTAAACTGTTTGTCTATGTCTTCAATGGGCACCAATGTGTTAAATTAACCGTAGAAAGGCGATTTTTGATCAATTTGTTTTGCATGGCCGGTCTGTTTGCTAGAAAAAAAACCTGCTCGTTAAATGTCTGTTGCATAAATACTAAATAAAAAAAAGTAAGTACCTAGTTATAGTCTACTTTCAGTCCGACTGACCGCTGAGCCAAGTGTACATTTATACACATGCCATTATACATGTCTTGTAAAGTAATAGTCTTTATTTACAACGTGTTATAAAATGTCTACAATAATATAACTAAGGCACTGCCTCTAACGGGAATCGACAATCAACATTTTTACATGTGAGCACAGAAATTCGTACTGTCTGGGATGAAGTGAAAACAAATAAATAAAGAATTTAATAATATACTAAATCATTTGTTAACATGCTGAAAACAAGTTTACAAAATTCATGATTGCATACATTAAGAAACAGACCTCTGAAGAAGACCAAATTTTCATGTGTTTGATATCGAAAACCTCGATGTTATTCGCCTATGGTTTAGTTTTTATTATCGAAATATCGATACTACAGTAAAACCTCTCTATAACGGCCACTTAATTGTGTTAATTAGTTGGTATTGAGAGCAAGTGGTTGCTTAAAGCAAAGTGATGTAGGAGCGTTCTGTTTTACTTTCATCTTGCTTTAAGCAACCACCCGCCTTTAATACAAAATACCTAATGTAATTTAGTGGCCGTTATAGAGAGGTTTTACTGTAAATATCGATGGAAAATGGTTCATTTTGTATTAAGGGGCATTTTTCAATATAGGTACAACTTGACAATCTTCATAAAAATAATTGAACATAACTGTCGAAAACATGCGTTTATAGCAGTGAATATCATTATAAGCAAACTAGTTTTAGTCATTCTGGACACCTGTCATTTAACCCTTTACCGTTAACCCATTACCTCAAAGGCTATGTTTAGATCCAACCTCTTTGAATACATCTACCGAAAAGGAGCATTAACTAGAGAAAGGAACTGTTTAGATTTGTGTCGTGTTGAAACCATTGTGATAGATATAGCATTTGCTCATATAGAGCAAATGCTCTATTTATCACAATGGTTTCACAAAGTGACTTTTACAAAGTCTTCAAAAGTAGTCAATATAACGGAATGGGTTGAACATATAGAAAGAAATATTGATATCATGAGAAACAATATTAGCTGGATTCTTTATAATGGCATTGTGACATTTTAACATGGCATAAACAGTAAAATGATATCTATATCATTTCATAGGCAAACAGAGCAGACACTGATCAGACGGCTACTACAGGGATATCAGATGTGGCTTAACTGTTTGCAAAGGCGTGAAAATGCGTTTGTATGCTCAATGGGCTGGTGAACTTGTATGATATAATGGTAGTACAACAACAACTCGTGACTTCTCCGGTTAATACTTTAATTCATATCTAGCGACATATGAGACCTGGGCGCGTCTCTAGACTTTAACCCCGCGATCCTGCGCGGTCTCTCCAGCTGTCAGCTCTGGCCGCGTCTCTAGACTTTAACCCCGCGACCCTGCGCGGTCTCTCCAGCTGTCAACTCTATCTCGGTAACTCCGCTTAGCTAGATTTTAGAGCTCTTTATTTACTAGTAACTAAACCAGTACATCTTAACCAAATTGTATTATGGAACTTTAGTTGATATCAGTCGATTTGCATTCACTTCCTTAAATCTAGTATACATGTAACCTATAGCCAGTCGCAAACTCTCATATTTACAGCGCTAAGCTACTACAGTTGAACTTCGATATCTCGAACTTCAAGGGACTACATAAATTACTTCGAGATAACGGAAGTTCGAGTTATCCGATTTCTAATCTGGACAATTCCTCAAGTTCACAGCTTAATGCAGGTCTACAGTAATGCTGAAAGCTCCTATAGGAGCTTTCAGCATTACTGTAGACCTGCAATAAGCTGTGACATGCGTAGTGAAACATTTTAGAGCAATTCTGTATTGTAAGGTTTGGAAGGATCGAACTTTAAGTTCGAGTTATCCCGAATTCGAGTTATCCGAGTTCGAGATATCGATGTTCAACTGTATATTACATTTGAAGCCATCTCTTCACTCTGCAGATCCTTGCGTAACGCACCGACAATTCCCGGTCGAAAAGTTCGGTTCTAGAAAAGAAATGTGTGAAGAACAAGAAGAACCAGTGTGCGATTTTTCACTTGCTGAAGGCTGGTATGCTACTGACCACGGACAAATGCTAAATCACTGTCCGACCAATGGCAGCTGCGGTAGTCGATTTGCGGCCTGGCTGAACGGTAAATGAACTATCAGATTAGATTAACGACCAGAAACTGTTCAAAATTCATTTTCAAAAACAAGTAAAAGTCAAGTTCTCTACACAATATGCAATATTTACCCAGATAGTGAAACAGTTTGGACCTAATCGGGACGCGAAGTAACTCAGCTTTACCAAGGGGCGGGGGAAGTAGAGATTGGATGGCATTATATTTGGGTTAATACAACTCGAAGAATGATCAAGGCTCATGGGTTTTAAAACATTTTGCTTGAGTCTGAGATCATTCTCAAGCATCTGATTTGTCAGATTTTGAGTTTTCTCAAACTCTGACTAGTCAGATACATGTATTTGAGAATCAACTCAGACTTCTATAACATCGGTCGGGCCCTAGCGTTAAATGAAATGCTACGATGTTCAGTGTATCGTATATATTATTTACCCTTTACGAATATTCATGTACGACATAACGACACCATGCCTCGAGGTTATAAACCGTTTTGCTTTAGTCTGAGATCATTCTTAACCCATTACACCATTGACTATTTTTAGATCCTACCTCTTTAAATAAATCTACCGAAAACGAGCATTAACTAGAGAAAAGGAAACTTTTAGAATTTTGTAGTTTGAAACCATTGTGATAAATAGAGCATTTGCTCTTATAGGAGCAAATGCTCTATTTATCACAATAGTTACACAAAGTGACTTTTACAGAGTCGTCAAAAGTCGTCAGTATGAGGGAATGGGTTAAGCAGCTGATGCTTGGGAATGATCGCAGACTCAGACGTTTTATAACATTAGAATCATGTGTACCATCTGGATCTAAGTTATTTGCAGACCCTGTCGTGTCGCGGATAGCAGGATAAGCATTAGAATTGACCCTTATAGAGCAAGTGTATGGGTAGGGTCTGCTATGGAGGACGATCAACGCCAAAATTGCATCATGCTTTGTGGCATTTCAGTTTGTTTCATGGTAAATGCATCATGCATTGTGGCATTTCAGTTTGCTTCATGATAAATGCATCCTGCATTGTGGTATTGAACAGTTTGCTAAACCATTATTGCGTGTCAAGATGGGAGTCCTTCTTACATTGAAGTTTCTTCAATGACACATGTCCCAACGACACACGACCCAATGCGGTAAGCCCATAGCAACAAGCATAAAGCCGAACGCCGAAGGCATAATGCACTTCAGCCGAACTTGCCATATAGGTGGCGCTGCATATAAAACCAGATAATCAAACTACTGAAAGTACTGAGGATGGATTCAACGTAGATCGAATTAAATGTTTGGTTTGGTTTTTAAATGTTGTTTTGAGCGAAAAAAGAACATTATTGAGAAGTGTGTGTATGGTGGTGGGGTGGGGGGGGGTTAATTATTTAAAAATGATGTTGCCTTTGGTGCAATTTTATTTGTTGCTTTTTTATGTCCGTCTGATCAGGGTCTGTCTTGTTTGCTGTCATAGATATCATTCTGCATAGTTTGTCCTGATAAAACTCACGTGTCCATATGCTATTTTAACAATATATTTCAATGTCATTTTTTTCACATGAATATTCATTGAGTAAAGGGTCAACTGTGTAGTACCCTGATCGCCGATGTGTGATAGACCACGCGTGGCTCATTTACGGACCGTCTGATCAGGATCTGCTCTGATTGCTAATGGAATTTCATTCATCTGTTTATTTAGAATTTCTGAAATGACTGCAATGTTCCACCTTCCATTTTTTGGTCCATAAATATTCTGTATAAGTATTGGAATCGGGGCTAAATATAGAACAGGGAAAGGGCTAAGATTATAAATATAAACATGTCTAATATATCATGAAATAGCATATATTTATTAGAATTATATTGGGTTTGAGAAATACATTACATTACATTATTTTATATAGATCTACACAAGAAATCAATGTTCAGAAATTCAGTAATGTTGCGTCTGGATAATTAATAAATGTTGTCTGCTTCAATTTGTAGATTTATTCTTTATGGACACGCAATTGGATCCTGATAAAACTCCGAGTAACATGGCGTCTAATCTGGATCCAATCTGTTATCATAGATTTAATTTACCACTAGCATCCAAATAGTTAATATAAAGCTATAGATCTAATATATAAAGTGTTGCACATAAAAAAATGAAATGCATAAATGACATCATTCTGACCCGATTCAGGTGGATGAATGCACGTGCTATTAAAATCACATATTTGTGACGTCATTTACCAACGCTGTCATTATTATAAATACGAGAAAATATTTTTGCTCAATACTAGTTAAACTAAAATGACCTCTGCTTCAAATTTTAAAAAATGCAGTTAGATTGTAAACTAATTGAACCTGATGAGACTTTGAGTTATTAACGATATAGATCTAGATTAATATATTCTTTCTGAAATTCAACCAATTTGCCCAGGGAGAGGGTATACATACTTGTGTGCATGCCCTTATTTAGATTTACATTGTTAGATTCTATATGTTTTCATTTACATTTTCTTAAATTTTCTTCACTTGAGGTCCTCTACAAAAGTTACATAAATTATGCTCCTTGTGTCAAAATTGGTTCTCCCCAGGGACGGCTAGTTTTCTATAGAAGCACATAGTGAAAACTTTGAAAATCTTCTCCTCTGATTGTCTGGTGAGCGATGTCAGGGCTTTTCAGACCCTCTTGTTATTATTATAGGGGAGATCGGGGCTAGTTCGGCCCCATTTTAGAAAATAATGAGTTTTTTAATGTCTATAAGAGCTACACACAGTTACTGAATATTCTTAAGTAAGACAAACTAGGGCCGTACTAACCACGGTATTGCAAATTGTATTTTTCTGTTTAGGGAAGAGAAATCTTCGTTTAAAGTGAATAGGTCATAGTGGCCGAACATGCCCCGCGACGGGGTAAGTCCGGCAACCCCGCGGGGCAAGTTCGGCCCACGTAAACTGTTCTGTAAAACATATATTTCACAGACCTTATACATGACATGCATGAGTAATCAATTCACAATAAGTTTTGTCTTCTTTAACGCATTCCCTCCTAGACTATTTTAGGCCCAATCTCATTGAATTAATTTAACAAAACGAGCATTAATTATAGAAAAACGGAATTTTAGAATTGTGTAGTTTTGAAACCCTTGTGATAAACGGAGTATTTGCTCCTATGGAGCAAATGCTCTATTCATCACAATGGTTTTAAAAAACGAGTTTTATCAGAGGCGCACAAATGTGTCACTATTAAAACTTAAAACCAAGTGTGCATATTTCGCTTTTCGCATGCAAAAAAACTTTCGGAAGCAATTTAACAATTTGTTATTCTACTCTGAGTATGAATTACAGTTGTGACACTTGTAAAAGTCATAATTGTTATGTCTGCACACTCCTCGTGCGACCACAATTTACATTCTGTGCATTGAATTCACTTTTCGCGAGGAAGACTGTTAGCCCAGCTCTCAAGACCACCAGACCCCTGCAGTATTAAGTATATTGTTCGCCGAGGCTCTACTCTGAGTCGGCCAGTTCGTTTATCACGTCATTGTGTTCTCGAATGACAACAACTTTCATGACCAAGGCATTGCAAAGTGCAGTGAGAAACATATCACATACGTTATTGTTGTACTGTTTCTCGTTGATCTATCTTTGTACTGACTCTATAAAATATAGGTCGTCCGCTAAAGTGAAGTCCCGATAGAATGCTTGGTCTGTGAGGATCTCATCAGAAAGATGTTTTCCCAAGTCCTCGTCTGTCAAAACCTTATCTTCTGCAGCATGTAGAGATGCGCTTGCAGCATACAAAAGACTGTCCATCACCTCTAACTGGTATATAGCAGAAATATGGTGTTCTCTGAGGTAGCGATTCATATCCTTTTTTATATATTTCCATGGCATTTTTAAATTATTTGCAAAGATGTACAGTCAGGGTTCTACTACATCATGATATGACACACTGATAATGTTTATATGGTTACTGACACACTTAACTCTGATCCAAGCTGTGATACAGATGTTATTTGCAAGTTTTTAGACTTATGTTTTCCTGTAGAAGCATTGGTAACTTATTTATCTGTATGAACCGTAGTAACTTTGGTTTATGTTTATTTTAGAAACAGATCTACCTTCTATTTCATTCTTTATCTATGTATTCGGCAAATCACTTCAGCGTTTTAGTCCGTGACTCTTAATTGTCTGCTAGAGTACGAAAAAGGCCGGGGCCGAACGTAACGACGTTGGAACTACGCACCACGCATCAAGCATCAAGCACCAAGCGCTAAGCAAATAGCACAAAGAATATGCTTCAAAGAAATTTAAACAATGATACACATCATTTGACGTTTATAATAATCAATAAATAAGTTTAAGGAATGTTGAATGTCGGATCGAGGAAGAAACTTCAAAGAAAGAAGAAAGCACATCGTGGCATGCAATAATCATTTAGCATAATGCATTTACCATGAAGCAAGTTGAAATGCCACAAAGCGTGATGCATTTTTGGCGTTGATCGTCCTCCATAGTCTGCACTGTTAAATACTTATCCATATCTATACTCATAAGTTGCCATATCAAACCGATTATGTAAAGAATGTACATGAGGACAATCATATTGGACCATGAACGATCCAAACTCAGCAAATGTGAAATAAACCTGTTGGATGTCCTGTATCTGTAGCACACTTATTCCATCCCCACCCTAAAAGACAAACAGTGTAAATAAACGTATCCCCTCTCCGACTAATCTACTAAGTTACATACAATATGAAAATCCGCAATTTGTTGTTTAGAGATCCGCAATCGGTTGTTTAGAGATCCGCAATCGGTTGGTTTGTGCATGTATGAGAGTTAGAACGAAAGTATTAAAAGTACGAGCTTGCACGCGTGAGACAGTGCCTGCAAGCGAGGACGACAGAATAGAAAACATTTTGCATATACAGTAAACCCCTCTAAACCGGAATTCTAGAAGGGAAGAACGTGGCTGCTTATTGCAGGGTGAAATTCATGCAGAAAGCTCCTAGAGGGTCCTGCATTAAGCTGCTACCTGTCTCCAAGACCCATAATTATACTAAATTAATCTACGGTTTAGAGGGTTTTATTGTAATGGGAAAACAGTTAACGTAATACCTCTTTAATTCGACCACTAAGAAGATATATAAAGATGGGTCTTAAAGGCAGTTGATAGCTAAATACAGGACTAAAGCTATATAGAAAGCTTCTGTTGAAGCTTTCCGCACTACATTCGTCCTATATTCAACAGTCCCCTGCATTTAAAGTCGCATATAATGTTGGCATATAACGGGTGGTGGGTTAATGCAGGATGAAAGTTATACAGAAATCCCCCGTACGACCTCTCTGCATTTAGTTTATCCTGCATTAAGCCGCCACTTTCCTTTAACCCTTTCCCTCATATAAACGTGTTTTCACGCATTTGCAAACAGAGTAGACCCAGATCAGACGGTTCCTAGAGGAGCCGTCTGATCAGGGTCTGCTGTGTTTGATGGTGGAATTTGATAGATCTGTTTCTTTGCTTTCTAAAATGTCTACAATGTACCACCTTCCATATTTCTTTAAAACTAGTTTGTTAATGAATATTCAGTATGTATTGAAATTTGGCCTTAATACAGAACAGGGAAAGGGTTAAAACGACACATTGTTGTTTATTAAGTGGTAACATTCGAGAGGTTATACTATACGTATGCCAATACAGTAGAACCCCTCTAATGCGACCACTTAATGAATAAACATGGGTGTCTATAAGCAGGTGGTTGCTTAACGCAGGACAAAAGTAATGCAGAAAGCTCCTAGAGGAGCTTTCTGTATTACTTTTGTCCTGCATTAAGCTACCACTTGCCTCTACTACCCCAAATTATACCTCTTTTAGGTGGTCGCATTAGCGGGGTTTTACTGTACTTTCTGAAAAGGTTCCCCAGTTGTGAGGTTTGTCCTTGCAAGTTTCCAGTGAAACATATTCCAGTATAATGTCAATGTCTTTGATTGATGCAGTTATGTACTGCTGCCGTCAATAGCAAAATGCTAGTGCATGTGTGTAGCTGCCTATATGCATATATACATGTATCGCAGCACATTGGCGATTTTATATATAGCTTTCAAATTAGTTGTATGTTTCAACTAATGAGTTGTAGTTAATTTGGAATATATGTTCTCCAAGGAACTAGATCTTATTGGATGTCAAATCAACAGCTTAGATCAGACACTAAGCTGAACAGCCTGGATCCGGATAAAAGTTGTTTAAAGTTTAAACAATTTATTTCCTGTCATCGTTTGGCACTGGCACGCTAGATCACATGATTCGTTATAGTCCCTGTTCTAAACACCCTCTTTGACGGTTTTTATGTGTTTTGGTTTCCTTGTCTTGCATTTAGACTAAGCTGCTACATGTATAATTAGTGTCGACGTTGCGGAAACAAGCAATCGTTTGGCTATTCAAAATATGTTCCCGAACCGACCTCATTCTGTACTGATTGCTATAGGATAAAAGTGAAAGCCTACCAGTTATCACACACATACACCACATAAAGAGCTCCAGATCAGATGCGTAAATCAAAACATTTTCAAGAATAACTTTATTTCTCCATCAAACCCTATACTGTAACCACTCTTTAGAATCGTCTCTTCGAGACGATTCTAAAGAGTGGTCACAGTATAGGGTTTGGTGGAGAAATGACGATTTTAGTATTTGAGTACGCACCCTTAACTGTAGCTCTGTTGACATTGTCTCCGAGCAGATCACGTTACATTTATACAGGACAAGTTGTTAAGATTCATCATTTGCGTTCACCTTAACCCCTACACAGCTGTACAATGTAATGTCTGCTTAAACTTGAATTTGTTCCATTTTGACTACGTATAGGCTTGATTCTACAGTTTTTGCAAAGATCAAAATTTCTTATATTTATGGGCCATGATAAAACCAAACTTTATATTCATGGTGTCATTATTACTTTAATATATGAATATCCATGAAGTAAACGGTTGAATACCAAGCTGACCAAGTTTATAGTTGGCGAAACTTTTTTAGCAGGCTAATGATTGAAACAAAAGGGCATCACACGTCCGCAAATATATTTACACTGCTGCTAGTACACAGACATACATTGAATGTGCACTGCACAGGCTCTAGGTAAACATTGACCTCGCATATACATCTGTTTATGCCTTAGTAAACAGAAAAGACCAAGGTCACACAGATCCTGTATCAGTCCTCTCATCAAGGTCGTCTCCGGGTACTTGTGGATTCTACTGGTTCTGTTCTGGCCAAGCATTGGGTTCTTATGCTATTATAAAAAAAAACTAATTGACGGTGCTATTATAATATTTTTACATGAAAATCCATCGGTAAACGGTTAATAAAAACAGTAATACAGTAAAACCCCGATAGTGCGAAAACTAAAACAGGTATCATTATCGGGTTTTAAAACAGGCGGACGCTTAATTTAGGTTGAAAGTCACGCCAAAAAGCTTCTATCTAGGAACTTCATTAAGCAGCAACCTGCCTAAAAAGACATAGATTCTTCTTTACTAAATTTAAAAGTATGGAGATTTTACTATACTAGTATAACCCCTCAACGGAATTCTAGTAGAGAAAAATGTATATACTCTTAGACAGGTGGTTGTTTAATGCAGGGTGAAAGCCATGCAGAAAGCTCATATAGGAGCTTTCTGTATGACTTTCACCCTGCATTAAGCTGCCAACTGTTTCCAACTTGGCAAGATCGATATTTATGCTAAGTTTAACGTCCGGTTTAGAGCGGGTTTACTGTAGTAGCACATACACATGTGAATGATATACTGTATGCGTACCATAGCATCAGTCAACGTATGGGCATTTTTATATGAAATTCTATATCGTCGCAGCTGTTTAGATTTTTAGATTTTTATGCAAGTGCATGGATGCTTAAAAGTGCAGGTTTGTACTTGTAACGTGCTTTTCTACATAAATGATTTGTTTATAAGCATGCTAAAAAGAAATATGTCGCAAGAAACCCAATCGAATAAACACCAAAGAAGACAAAACTTTCATAATACATGTAATAATTGAACATAACAAATACCAAGTTTTATTACGTTATTGAAAATATGTGTTTATTGTATAGGGACTTTCACTTCAATGCAGAATGAAAATCATGCAGAAAGCTCCTTTTGTGCACTTGCATCAATATACCAGCATTTTTTTGCCAAAAATATTGCTGTGTGTTAATGGTGTGTTCTTCGTCCACATGCACTGCCGCTGGAGGATACCAGTGGTGCATTACACGCACAAAGCGATGTAAAAAACAGAAGTTAGGCAGTACACGCGAACGTGCACAGCGACACCATACCGTGACCTGAAAAGCATGTGCATCTAGCTTAACCCTTTCAATGTTCTATGTTTATTACTAACTTCAATACCTACTGAATATTCTTGGACAAAAAGGTTATAATGAAATATGGAACATGGAGCATTGTAGCCATTTAACCCTTCGCTTGCTGAATTTTAAAATACATTTCTCCTTCTTTACCCATACCCTGTTGTATAATTACATATATCTTCACTATGTACACGTATTTCACTGTGTAATCACTGCTGTCGAGTGCACTGGTTGCACAATCAACTGGTAAATAGTGCAGACCCTGGTGAGACAGCTCCTGCAGGAGCTGTCTCATCTGGGTCTTCACTATTTACAGGTAGGTATATTGACATGAACAGCAAGCGAAGGGTTAAGAAAGTAAAGACACAGATCTTTGAAATTCTATTAGCAAACAGAGTAGACCCTGATCAGACGGCTCCTCTAGGAGCCGTCTGATCTGGGTCTACTCTGTTTGCAGATGCGTGAAAACACGTTTGTATGAGGGAAAGGGTTAACCATTTCAATACAACCATTGTCGTCGGCAGGATACATAAGAATTACTATGCTACTGCCCATTTCAATTTACTTTGTCACTGAATTTTAGTCGATAGTTTTTTCATTTCGCGTCAGACTGACCTTGAATATACTTCATTTGATCGCATCGTTTTTCAGGAACTCCAATTATAAATATCCCTCAATATCATGCAGTAACAAGGAATAAAATGCCGAAAATGCATTTTCTACATGCTAATTCGATCAGCTGTTTCTTTGCAAATGGCCGCCGTATGTATAGATCGTGGAGCGTATCATTGTTCAACAGGGGTGAATTGCATACTGGTAGTTTTGAAGTTCAGCTGTATTTTAAAACGTACAGTCACTATATCAAACTGGATTCTGAGGAGAGGGTGGGTCACTGAGCGTTACATCTGTATCAAAACCGATTACAAAGCTGTTCGTATATTTGCCATGGACAGCAAAATAGCTACGTATATGCCATCACGTATTGCCCTACTGATTATTTCCTAACCCTTTCCTTCATACAAACGCCCTTTACGTCTTTGAAAACAGCGAAGAACCAGACCAGTCGGCTCCTGTAGGAGGAGCCGTCTAATCAGGGCCTACTGTTCGTTTATGAAATTAAAATATACCTGACACTGCAGTTTCTGCCAATACCAAAACTTAATGTATACATGTACCATGATAAAATTCAGCTAATAAATATTCATGATTTATTTCTTACATCAATATTCAACAGTGTAAGGGTTAAGTTCTACTTTATTTCTATTACAGGTCCATTTCCTAATGAGTCCGATGGCGTGGTTACCAGGCAACTGTGTATAATGCATTCACGTGCTAACTGCTGTGGTCAGAGCACCAATGTTACAGTAAAGCGATGTCCTGGGTATTATGTGTACCATCTGAAGTCATTTGATTTGTGTCCTACATCGTTCTGTTTTGGTAAGTCCTACAGTTTGAATTTTCTGGAAGGTTTAAGCTATCGCATGTTCTGAACAATCCGCTAAAACCACACACAGTAGATCCTGTCGTAAGCTGCCATGTAATGACTGAACATAGACAACTTAAAAGCATGTGGTTGCTTAATGCATGGCATAAGTAATGCACAAAGCTACTATTTTTCCCATTACGTCTGACTTGCATTAAGCTACCGCGTGCATTTTAACCCTTTCCTCCATAAGTACGTCTTTCTACGCCTCTGTAATAACCACTTCTTGAAACAATTGCTCTATTTATCACAATGGTTTCAAACTACACATTTTTTATTTTTTACTTTACTCTAGTAAATGCTCTTTTTGGGTAGATTCATTCAAAGAGGTTGGGTCTAAAAATAGCATATGGAGGAAAGGGCTAAAGAATTAGACCTCTTTTGACGGTCATTTTAGACATGTTTTATTGTATTTCATTCATCAATGTTTTATCACCTACCCTTAACAATGAGTTTGGCATTCCTTGTTGTTGGAGTCATCTTTACATTGTTATTTGATATTTAGCTTGGTGAATGTGGAGTTTCCATAACTTTTCCAAACAAGTTTGATCCATAGGAGTCGCCAAGTAACTCGGTGTTTCACCAGGATTCTAACTTCAGTAAAACCTCTCTATAACGGCCACTAAATTACACCAAATATTTTGGTTTAAGGCAGGTGGCTGCTTAAAGCAAGGCGAAAGTAAAACAGAACGCTCCTATAGGAGCGTTCTGTTTTACTTTCAACTTGCTTTAAGCAGTCATCTGCCCTAAATACCAACCAATTAACACAATTTAGTGGTCGTTATAGAGAGGTTTTACTGTATTTGACTTTTAAACAGAAACAAAAAAACCAACATTCGTTTTAGAAATAATGTAGACAATACGTTCTTTCTACGAGAATATCTTAACAAGCTAAATGTTATTGTATTCCGCTTCTTTGATGTTGTCGTCATATTCTTAGTAAGATAGAGATACTAGAATTGTTCTGGTTTGTTTGTGGTTTTAATCAAAGGTACACAATCAAGGGCGCATAACGATTGCCATTCTTATTGTATTTCGACCAAACTCGAGCTCGATCAAGTTCCACTAGTTATACCTACCTTGTCTGAATATGTCAAAGATCAGTAAGTAAATAAAGAAGCTAGACTGTAAACATGGTAATATAAGGCATGCTTTGGAAAATCAGTCTCACTTATTGAGTACAGACCAAGTTCGAACCCTATTCCGTACACATTCCGTCAGACTATAATCAGGGTCAGTCTGTAAATGATAGTGCTAAAATGTGTAAACAATGTCTAAATGGAATGTTTGCTCAATCAAGAGCACAACATTCTAGACTTATTGCTTCCATTTTGCCCATTATCGAAGTTAGCTTCTGGTTACATAGTAGTACATATACTGTATCCCAAGTTTGGTCCAGAATGTCCCAGAGCTCTTTTGTGTGGTGTTTCCATTATGATTGGTTTTTTTTCGGTTTTAGAATCAAGACTGCCCTGTCAGGAAGAGAGGACTTCGGAAAAAGGTAATTGTAATACACACATATATATATATATATATATATATATATATATATATATATATATATATATATATACCTACTTCCACGGCGTTTGGGCGAAAATTTAGGCAGAAATTCCGGACTTAGGGCGAGAACCGGTATTAAGTGCCATGGCACTTATTATTTTACCTAAAGTACTCCGTCTACATGACTGTTTTGGCAATCAGTTTACATTGCGTCTGTAGATACGGTCATAATCTGCAGCCCAAAGAAAAAAGTAATCGAATCCATCCATATAATACTTTGTTATAGGTATTTGAATCTGAAAATGCATATAAGGGGCAGAAAAAGCGTCATTAGGGCGAGATTCTTGTTTTTTGACCTTTTTGACCTTAAAACCCACTTATATCTCATAAACTTTTTGTTCTAATTGTAGCTAACATCATAATGTATCTACATGCTTTTGCTTACCCCTTCGACAATTGTTTGATTTTAAATACATAGCACATATATTTTCAAACATGCCAAACATGTGTGTATGCTAAAAATAGAACAGGATGTTATAATCAGCAGCAAATTGCCTGTGCCGCGGTGAAGATTAATCAAGTCTTAGCAACAACATACACAAAGAGTAGACCTAATGCCATAGATATAATCATCCTTAGCAACCAATGAAAAGCATTGTAAGTCGACGCAAACACTTGCCTTATATTAGTCTTGGTCTGTTGCTTGTAAAATTACCGTCACCCTACTTACATAAACACCATCCATAATGCACAAATAATTACATTACGCATTCAATAAGAAATGTTATGATTTACAGCTAACAGTAAACTATTATATTTTAATAAATTATCAGACAAACAATGTATATATGCTTATCAGGCAGAATATTCAGCTATAAAAATAATCAGGTATAGGTTTTAATAGGAGTATACGTAAATCACATATTTAGCACAAGGACGTAGATTGTTTGAATAATCCAATAATATTATGCAACCTTATTATTCTATATACGTCAATTATTGCATTTTCTCAGATCAACATAGCTTGAACAATGTAGTATAGTGTCACACATATTTGTGTAAAATCATGTTTTGAAATCTGATAAAAGGGTCCATATGAATAAAGGTAAATAAGAAAAAATCTGTTCTCGAACCTAGTGGACATTTTCTCAACAAATTAAAACGGTCAGAAAAAATATGGTACAGGGTCACCCGTGGAATATTTGTTCATGTTATTAATCAGAGCACTGATTTATTAACAATAATGTTCCCGCTACTGCCAACCATGATAGTTTACATTATCAATGCGATCATAATAACTTGCCAAACTTATCTTCAAAGAATGACTGTTTGTTTGTTTGTTCGAAGGGAAACAGTGTAGCTTAATTCCATAATGTGGTTGGCTAATTAAGCCACAATGTGGTTGTCTATCTTTGATAGCATTGGGTCAGCAATGTCCTGCAAGCTTCATTGTATACAGTTGTAAATGTTGATATTTTACAATTAGTCTACAATGTCTTGTCGATAGATCTAGAAAATGAGCCACAATTCATCTCTAATATCAAGTGCCATCAACACAATATATACTTCTTCTACTGCTACAACTACTACTACTTCTACTACTGTGGTTTGTTCTTAAAAATCGGGGCAAATTTGAAAGGCACTTGGTCGTGTGGCTTGGTAAGGTATTGCTTAGACCAAAAGTTGTCCACATGTTGAATTAGTAACAGAAGCATTTAAAATGAGAGACGTCGAATGGGAAGCTTTATTTAATATGGATTTTTTTTTTAACAGTAGTGTCGCTATCCAATATTTTTACAATGTGCTGCGATGCCAGATGTCAGTGTGCACACATCGTTTGTGGGTTTTTCTTTATTATTTATGTCGTATGTTGAAACATTATGTCGAATATCGTAATGCTCGAATCTTATTGAAGCATTTGTAACTGCTTGTAACTCCTATTTTAAGCATTACACTTCAGTCGAAATTTGGATTAGGGTATGCTATATGGTGTATAAATAAAAACTGTAGTACGCCTAGTGCTAAATTATAATTAATCATGAATTGCTTGAAACATTTTCGAGTGTGACAGATATGTCAATTCCATATACTGAAAGAGAAGAGTAATATAACGTCATTTGCATCCCTATTTAAAGGGTTTGTCCAAACACAGGGAACACGTATCCGAAAACAAACTTTTTAAGGGCATAATGTGAGTCACATCTCTATTGTGGATTTTGATTTTTCTTATACACAGGAAAATCCAAAGTCACAGGAAAGGGCCAGATCTAGTCCTAGACTCCTAAGCCTTATACAGTAATCTGCCTTGATGTTATATGAAACCGCAATTTTTCGTTCATCATAACGCATTTTTCCTTAATTCTTAATGAAAATGATTATTCCAGACTGTATTAGATAACTAGCTTTCAGTATTTTGAAGTCGGAGAACATACATTGTTTATTTCACTATGAAATTATTTATGTAGATTTGCAGTTTTTTCTTCAATAAAGAGGGTACTCTATAGAAGCTTTATTATTGTCAGGAGATAGAAAGGTAGTGTAAACAGTAAACTTGTTTCATTAGAAAAGCCCTGTCAATTGTTGTCGCGTGCTTTAACCTAGCAGTTTTTGTTCGAATTTTCGTTCTAGTGCACGATTTTGAGGTCACTGGTTCGAAACCTTGATATCAATCGATTTATTGGCTTGGACTGAACAACTTTCGTTCTTACATGTATATTCCAAATCTCTCCGATGGCTTATTGTAAGAGAAAATTTTGTTCATTAGGCTGTGACACAAACAATGGAAGGCAACCCGCTTGAATACAGCCGAATTGTACATTTGACCATAGTGCCATACTCACTGCATTGAAACCTTTCCAACTATATGTAACAAGCATGGGTTTGGTCGCATCTGGATCAGGACAACACGACCGACAACCACGGACCTCTCGCCACGCTTATGAGTCGGGTAACAATATTTAACGTTTAAAACCGTCATAACTTCTTAACGGAGACAGATAGAAAAACTAAAGTACTTGCAAAGTTGCTTGTCCAGATGAGATCTATCGATGTTTACTGGGATCCTTCGACGATTTGCCTAAAACGGGACCGAAAACCGGTTCCGTTCAAAAGTTCGAACCGACATAACTCCGGATCCATTGAAGATAGAAATATACATGTAGTGTAAAAGTAAACGTGCTTCAATAGACTTTCCCTTTCGATTGCTGTCGCGTATTTTCACCCAGGACCTTTGGTTCGAATTAACGCTCTGTTGTACGATTTTGAGGTCGCAGGTTAGAAACCTTGATATCAATCGATTTATTGGCTAGGACTGAACAACTTTTGTTCTTTCATTTATATTCCAAATCTCTCCGGTAGCTTGTTGTTAGAGAAAATTTAATTAATTAGGCTCTGACACAAACAAGGGCAGATAACCCGTTTGTATTGAGCCAATTGTCCATTTGACCATAATGTCATACTCACGGCTTTGACACCTTTCCAACGATATGTAACGAGCCTGGGTTTGGTCGCATTTGGATCCGGACATCAGGACCGACCACCACTGGCCTCTCGGCACGATTATGGATCGGGTAACAGGATTGAACATTTAAAACCGTCATAACTTTTTAACAGAGAAAGATAGAAAGCCAAAATAAATTGCAAAGTTGCTTGTCCTGATGAGATCTATCGATTGATGTCATGATTAGCCGAGAAGTAGACCAAACAAATCAGTTCCGTCCAAAGTAGGAACCGACATAACTCCGGATCCATACGAGATAGAAGTATAGTGTATGCAATATATTTGCTTCATTAGACAATATCTGCTGTTTGCTGTCGCGTTTTTTCACCTAGCAGTGTTTTCGCTCTAGTGCACGATTTTTAGTTATCGGTTCGAAACCTTGATTTCAATCGATGTACTGGCTAGGACTGAACAACGTTTGCTCTAACATATATACAGTGCTCCCTCCCTACAACGATCCTCTCAATAACGATTCCCTCCTTACAACAACGCATGTCACTGTTTCCGAAACAACAAGGCTCCAGAAACAACTTTTTCTATTGTATTTTCTTTATGCCTCCATCAAACCCTATGTTGTGACCACTCTTTAGAATCGTCACTTTGTGACGATTCTAAAGAGTGGTCACAACATAGGGTTTGATGGAGGCATAATGGTTTTATTTCTCGAAATACACCTTTTCTAGGGATCTGCAAACACGCTAATTATGTTTGATTTTCCCTCCCTATAACAACTCCCTCTCAACAACACATACACTCTTCGTATCCCAAAGGGTGTCGTTGTAGAGAGGGAGCACTGTATTCCAAATATCTTTAGAAATCCGATGTGATATTTTGAGCACAATCTGCTTAAACGGAACAGGTAGCTGGGTAGTTAAATTAAAGTAAACTCAAATACAGGTAGAAATTCGACCAGAGGAATGTGTCTTTTTTCTAAAGATACCCTAGTGACTTTGCTGAATTCGGCTACTCGTACCTTTAAAATGCCGATGTGATATTTTGAGCACAATCTGCTGAAACGAAACAAGCAGCTAGATAGTTTTATTCAAGAACACGCAAACGTATGTAGAATTTCGAGAAACGGAAAGTGTCTTCTTTCCTATAATACCGTAGTTACCTTACTTACTTCTTGTAGCTAGTCAGGTACTCATACCTTTTCAATGTCGGTATGATTTTCTCAGCACTGTATTCTGGACGAAACACGGACCTGGGTACTTATATTCAAGCAAACTCAAACGTATATAGAATTTCTACAAGAGGAGAGTGTCTGCTTTCTAAATATACCATCGTTACTTTGGCTGAATTCATGTAGCTAGTCAGCTACTCGTACCTTTAATGCCGATGTGATATTTTGAGCACAACCTGCTGAAACGGAACAAGTAGCTAGGTAGTTTTATTCAAGCAAACGTAAATATATGTAGAATTGTGACACGAGGAAAGTGTTTACGTTCTAAATATACCGTAGTTACCGTAATTACTTCATGTAGCTAGTCAGCTACTCATACATTTTCAATGTCAGTATGATATTTTCAACACTATATTCTGAGACAAAAAAGTAGCTGGGTAGTTATATTCAAGCAAACAAAGGATAGTGTCTGCTTTCTATAGATACCATAGTTACTTTACTGAGTTCATTTAGCTCGTCAGATACTTGTAACTTTAGCATGCCGAAGTGATATTCTGAGCACAATCTGCTGAAAGGAAACTAGTAGAAGGGTAGTTATATTATACAGGTAGAAATTCGACAAGAGTAAAGTGTCTGCTTTCCAAATATACCGTAGTTACTTTGCTGAATTCATGTAGCTCGTCAGCTACTAGTACCTTTAAAAAACCGATGTGATATTCTGAGCACAATCAGCTGAAACGAAACAAGTAACAGGGTAGTTTTATTCAAGCAAACGCAAATGTATGCAGAATTTCGATAAGTGTCTTATTTCCAAAAATACTGTAGGCACGTTAATATCTTCCTGTAGCTAGTCAGCTACTCATACACTTTGAATGTCGGTATGATTTTCTAAGCACTATATTCCAAACGAAACATGGAGCTGGGTACTTATATTCAAGTAAATTATAACGTGTATAGAATTACTACAAGAGGAGAGTGTCTGCTTTCTAAAGATACCGTAGTTACCTTGCTGAATTCATGTAGCTCGTCAGCTACCCATACTTTTAAAAACCGATGTGATATTTTGAGCACAATCTGCTGAAACGAAACAAGTAGCTATGTCGTTTTATTCAGGCAAACACAAATGTATGCAGAATTTCGTAACGAGGGAAGTGTCTGCTTTCTAAATATACCGTAGTTACCTTAACTACTTCATGTAGCTAGTCAGCTACTCATACCTTTTCAATTTCATTATGGTATTTTCAACACTATATGCTGTAACAAAAATGTAGCTGGGTAGTTATATTCAAGCAAACTCAAATGTATATAGAATTTCGACAAGAAGAGAGTGTCTGCTTTCTATAGATACCGTAGTTACTTTACTGAATTAATTTAGCTCGTCAGATATTTGTTCCTTTAGCAAGCCGATGTGATACCTGTATTCTGAGCACAACCTACTGAAACGGAACTAGTAGAAGGGTAGTTTTAATCAAGCAAAATCATACACAGGTAGAAATTCGACAAGAGTAAAGTGTATGCTTTCCAAATATACCGGAGTTACTCTGCTGAATTCATGTAGCTCGTCACTTTCTAGTACCTTTAGAAAACCGATGTGATATTCTGAGCACAATCAGCTGAAACGAAACAAGTAACAGGGTAGTTGTATTCAAGGAAACGCAAATGTATGCAGAATTTCGATAAGTGTCTTCTTTCCAAAAAGACTGTAGGCACGTTAATAACTTCACGTAGCTAGTCAGCTACTCATACCCTTTGAACGTCGGTATGATTTTCTCAGCACTATATTCTGAACGAAACAAGGAGCTGGGTACTTATATTCAAGCAAATTACAACGTGTATAGAATTACTACAAGAGGTGAGTGTCTGCTTTCTAAAGATACCGTAGTTACTTTGCTGAATTCATGTAGCTCGTCAGCTACTCATACCTTTATAAAGCCGATGTGATATTCTGAGCACAATCTGCTGACACGAAACAAGTATCTATGTAGTTTTATTCAGGCAACACAAAGGTATGCATAATTGCTTTCTAACTTTACCGTAGTTACCTTAATTACTTCATGTAGCTAGTCAGCTACTCATACGTTTTGAGTGTCAGTATTATATTTTCAACACTATATTCTGAACGAAAGAAGTAAATGGGAAGTAATATTCAAGCAAACTCAGATGTATATAAAATTTCGACAAGAGGATAGTGTCTGTTTCTAAAGATACCGTAGTTACTTAACTTAATTCATGTAGCTCGTCAGCTACGTGTACCTTTATAAAACCGATGTGATATTCTAAGGACAATCTGCTGAAACGGAACAATTAGATGGGTAGTTACATGTATATTCAAGCAAACTCAAATACATGTAGAATTTCAACTAGAAGAAAGTGTTTTCTTTCTAAATATACAGTGGTCACCTTAATAACTCCATATAGCTAGTTAACTACTCATAATGTTTTGAATGTCAGTATGATATTTTCAACACTATATTCTGAAACGAAACAAGTAGCTGGGTAGTTATATTCAAGCAAACTCAAATGTATATAGAATTTCGACAAGAGGAGGGTATCTGCTTTCTATAGATACCGTAGTTACCTTACTGAATTCATGTAGCTTGTCAGCTACTTGTACCTTTATAAAGCCGATGTGATTATTTGAGCGCAATCTGCTGAAAATGACAACGGTATTTTTAGAAAGCAGACACTCTCCTCTTGTAGAAATTCTATATACGTTTGTGACTGCTTGAATATTACTAACTAGCTAATACTTCCCTTTCAGAATATAGTGTTGAAAATATTAAACCAACATTCAAAAGGAATGAGTACCTGACTAGCTTCATGGAGTAATTAAGGTAACTACGGTATATTTAGAAAGCTAACACTTTCTTCTGGTCGAAATTCTACCTGTATTGGAGCTTACTTAATATAACTACCCAGCTACTTGTTCCGTTTCAGCAGATTGTGCTCAGATATCATTTGATGGAAAAGATGTAAAGTCAAGCAGGCAAAGCCATATACAAGACACAACCACCACCATTGAAAAACCGATAGATAGCATGACACACACACAACCACACACCCAAACGCACACTCACACACGAGATGAATACTGAAACACCAACAGACACACAAGAACTTGAGACAAACACTCCACACATGAACAAAACCACAAGCACAAAGACGTAAGGCAAACAAAAGGAAGGATGACAAAGAGAGTACCGCCTTGGCACGGTCAGTAGCAAAAATACCACTGGGGGTTTAAACCGGTTTACGGACGTCCTAACCTCACAATTCTCACAAAGTAACCCTAGCTTTATAAATAGTGTAAATAAAGGTATCCCTGTCGGACTTACCCACAACATAGACGACGGTGAACACAGGACAACATGTAAAACAGCATAATAACTGTGACAATCCGTCAAATATGTACTAAATGACTTCGCTGAAGTCAGCGCACCTGCAGGCAAGCCGTTAAGGGCACGACAGAGAAAAAGTAATACATGAGTCTGGTAAGCTCATCCCGTATCTGAGTTTAAGAGTATACCATCATAGAGTACTACCCTCGGCCTGTCATCGCGCAAGCAAAGAGGAAACGTGGCTACCGACTGTAAAAGAGTCGATAACAAAACAAGCAGTGCCTTGCAATGTAATGGTATCATAACCTTTTTTTCTTAATTTTTTTAATGCGTTTAATAAACAAATCATGAAAATGGATATGACCCCGAATTTTCAAAAGTTTGTAGATAGCATCCCCATAAAATTCTGGTTGAGAAATGCCTTGTTGCAGTAACGTCCGTAGATTACAATTATATTTACTAATGGGTGGTAAATTTCGATAATAAAATTTAGAAAACGTTTTCCGAAATTTGTGATATCTGTAACCTTGCATAAGACGTGTATCAGTTATAACTACATTACGACTGTTAAAATCTTCAAGCAAAGAGCAGGCTCGTGCAAACCGAATAAGTTGAGAGATATAAACCCCATACGATGTAGAACGTGGAACATCTCCATCTAGAAAAAGATTATTAACAATTTTATAATTAAAATCTTCTGTGTGTGTGTGTGTGTGATGCTGTCTATCGGTGTTTTGGTGGTGGTTGCGCCTTGTATGTGGCTTTGCCTGCTTGACTTTACTACTTTTCCATTTATAATTTGTAATTGAAAGATTCAAATCTAAAAATTAAGCTATACTGTCAGATTGATTCGCTTTATTTAAAGACAGTTCCTTTGAGTAAATTGAAGAAACCATAAGTTCAAAATAAGGATTTTTACTTCTATAACTGCCCAGATACTTGTTCCGTTTAAGCAGATTGTGCTCAGAATATCACACCGGCTTCCTAAAGGTACAAGTAGGTGATGAGCTACCTGAATTCAGCAAAGTAACTACAGTATCTTTAGAAAGCAGACACTCTCTTCTTGTAGAAAGTCTATATACGTTTGAATTTGCTTGAATATAAGTATCCAGCTCCTTGTTTCGTTCAGAATATAGTGCTGAGAAAATAATACCGACATTGAAAAGGGTATGAGTAGCTGACTAGCTACATGAAGTAATTAAGGTAACTATGGTATTTTTGGAAAGAAGACACTTTCCTCTTGTCGAAATTCTACATATAATTACGTTTGCTTGAATAAAACTACCTATCTACTTGTTTCGTTTCAGCAGATTGTGCTCAAAATATCACATCGGCATTTTAAAGGTATGAGTAGCTGACTAGCTACATGACTTTAGCAAAGTAGGGACTGTATCTTTATAAAGCAGACACTCTCCTCTTGTAGTAATTCCATACACGTTTGAGTTTGCTTAAATATAACTATAACTACCCAGTTACTTGTTTCCTACTTGTTGTAGCCAGTTAGTAGTAACCAACCTTTTCTACTACTATTAGCCACCTACTAGTAGCCAAGCTCTTCTTCTACAAGTAGCCAGTTACTAGTAGCCATCTACTAGTAACCAAGTTTTCCTACTACTAGTAGCCAGTTACTAGTAGCCAAGTTCTCCTACTACAAGTAGCCAGTTACTGGTAGCCAGCTACTAGTAGTCAACTTGTCCGATTTGTCCCAAGAAACCTGCCATTTTGAATATATATATGCTGTTTAATTAATGGTTTAAAATCAGTATATGGTAATTTGAAAACTGCCTCATTCAGATTCAGGAATGATTTGGCCGTTTTATTTGCCTCTTTATTTCCCAGAATTCCAACATGACTGGGCAGCCCACCGAAAACAATATTGTTTGACAGAGACAATTTATGGTGTTTAAGAAGAATTTGCTGAATTAATGGGTTGTTCATATTTCTGTTGTTCAAACCTTGAAGAACAGAGAACGAGCCTGAAAAATAATTTTTTTTTCATATTTTACACCGATATGAATCGAAGGGATGGTCAATTGCTTGGACTTAAGCTGTAAATATGGAGGACTTGTCAGATAGTCTTACTTAAGAGGTATGAAATTTACTCACAGATGCACAACCGCATTTACTTTCATCTTTAGAATATGGTCAGGATACTGTGACTTAAGTTCTTCAAATTCGGATTGAAATTCTAGTGCATTTGAAGAAGATTTTTTTATTTGAAGCCAAATGTAACAAAACATTAGGTTGTTTTATAGTCCATGGCGCAATGTTTGATATTTTATGTTGCCTAACAGATTCCATTCTCAGACCTGCCTCGTAAATTGCCTCGTGAATCTGAGACTGGACCCATTGGCTTTATAGCATTAAGTTTCTGTTGATAAAACATTACATATTTAGTTTCAAAAATTATTTCATTAGCAGGATTGGTAGGATTTGCCTTCACCTTAGTTATATAATTAAGAGCTAAATGCTCTCTTCGAATGTATAAAGATGGCTCATTTGCTTCTGCTAAAAGACTTTCGATTAGTGAGGCTTTAAAAGCACCAAGGGAAAGCCGAAATCCATGATGGTGAATGGATCAAGTATCTTCAGGTAAGACTTTCTAGCTGATCCATAAACAATGCTTCCCTAGTCTAGTTTAGAACGGTTTAATGATCGATAAAGGCGCAATAGAACATTTTGATCAGCTCCACTGTTAGTGCGAGGAGCTAGAACTCGAAGAAGATTAAGGGATTTAAGACATTTTGTTTTCAAATGCTTAATACGAGGTACAAATGTTAACGTTTTGTCCAATATAGTCCTAAAATGTGGATGTCGGATAATTGTACCATCTCGTTTTTGTCAGTTTTCTACAGTTACTCTGTTTGCAGCTCAATCAATGAGTACACTAGCGATAGGTGGATACAGTTATAAATTCTGAATGGAATTCACTCAAATTCACTTAAATATATTTTCGTTTTACATGCACTTTACCACTGTATTTGGCATCGCGGTTTCTGTAGCTTAGTCGGAGAGAGGATACATTTATTTACACTGTTTGTCTTTTAGGGTGGGGATGGAATGAGAGTGACCTTGGGTGCCCAAAAACCGGTTTAACCCCCAGTGACTTTTGTCACTGAAAGTTCCAAGGCGGTACATGTACTTCCATCTTCCCCTATTGTATGTTTGTTTTGCCTTTGTGTGTCTCTTTGTGTCCTTTATATACATGTACATTTTACTGTTCACTGCGGTGCTGTTTGGACGGGTGTGTGTTTTGTATGCGGTGTTTCCTGCATGACTCTTAACATGTACTTTGATAAAACAAAGGGGTTTGATTAGTATTAAGATTTAAAACAGGGTATTGGTGACATTTTCTTAACTGACAGAAATGAACACATTGCGTTTTCGTCGTTTAAAAATTTAAAACCGTTCTCATTATTCCATGTTTCAAGTTTGTTGAGACATTGTTGAAGATATTCTGATAATGGGTGATCCTTCGAAAGCAAAAGCAGAAATGCAAAAAGAGAAAATTGCAGCATCCGTTTTCTTGAGTCTGTTCATGAGCAGTAATTAAAAGTGCAGCACTATTCACGCCCCCTAGCACTGGCTTAAGCAGTATTCAATTTTCAAAATTAATAACATCAAAACTCATGATCCCGAAGGACCAGAAAATATAACAACACTGAGTTGTCTTTCAATAGTTTGCATATTTTTGGAACGATAACATATTAAAATATCATCAACATACAAAGAACAGTCAACACCGAATTTAAACGTTTGACAATATTATAATTTTTAACTAAATTAAGTTACTGATAAAATGTTTTAATGAGGGACATCCTCTTCCTGCTGATGTATGGCAGAGAGTGTCGACCCAACTCGCACTTTAAAATTTCTGTCAGAAAGGAAATCTGAAATAAAAGTATGATGTCATGTTTACTGGTTTCTCCAGACGATTGGCCGAGAATGGGACCGAAAACCATTTCTGTCCAGAGTTCGAACCGGCATAACTCAGGATCCATATGATATAGAGAATTATACACTGAAAGGAATATTGGCCATAGTTTAGGAATAAAGCATAGGCACTGACCAAAATAAACTGATTAAAAACCACTGCTCTCTATTTAATTAGACTGCATTAGAAAAACGCCATTTCAAAGCCAAGGTAATTCAAGCGGAACGATGAGTTCGAATCTTGAATTCCGGCACGAATTCACGTGCACGGCGCGGACGGTGATAAATGTGATACAAAAAGTACAAAAATGAGTCATGCAGGAAATACCACATACAAATTCAATCAGTGCACATTCGCTGAAATAAAAATCACAAAATATGGCGGAATGGTCCAAGCTGGCACTTCAATTAGGTAGTTACGTACTGTTGCACTCAATTTATATCTCGACCTTCAAGGGACAGTACAATTTACTTCGAGATACAGAAATTTGAGTCATTCGATTTCTAATTTGAACAAGACAGTCAAAAGGACAGCTGAATCCCCACCACCGCCTAAATTAAAGAATTGCACTTGACCTTCAAATGTGACTTTGACCTTGAGTCGATATGACTGCCACATGTGATCCACACAACGGCTCAATTTAGCTAACATTAAACTCAAGTTTGATAAAATTCCTTCAAAGAGTTTAGAAGATACAGAGCCGACACGAAAATGTAATGGGAATTGAAAGTTAAAACATTTGACATTCAAATGTGACCTTGCCCTTGATGCGACATGATTGCCACTTGTTCTGTACATCGTCTCAACTTTTTGTGATTCATGTAACTTTGTTTACCCTGCATTAAGGAAACACCTATCTTCAGAATCCAAGCGAACCCGGCAAGGGAGGGTTTTCTGTGTAGACCTTCCTAAGGTTACATGACGAAACGAGAAGCAAACTTCGTGGGGCTAATTGGCGTACCCGATTTTACCGCCGATGGGGCGAACGAAACTGTGAAAATTGTATGGTCGCACCTGATTGTTTTGGTGGTGGTCTACAATGAGAGGATCAGTTGATATTGGTTGCCAAAGAAATGTTGGTTCTGAATATATGATTTCCGGTTCCGGTTAGCCCAAAGCGTAAAAAAATAAGCAGGGACGTGATTTAGAAATTCTATAGGAATAAGCTGAGCTATGTGAACGGAACGGATAGTTATGTACATGTGAAGATCCAGGATCCAAATGAAGTAACTGTTTTCTTTGATTGAACTTAGTTTAGATTGTAGTTCTTGAATTGAAATTTGCCAGGGAGCATACAAGTGGGTGGGGTGAAAACGGATCGCCAGAGCAAAATCCTGGCAAATTGTTCGTCACGCTTGAGTTGGCACGTACGTAAAGGTAGTTTACGGGATAACTGTCGATAATTACCCCAACGGTTCAAAAGCATGTCGGACGTTAGCACGAAGAGAAAGAAATCGTGGACGATAAGCAATAGCGACCTAGACAATAGTTCGACACTTTGAACGCCGGTCACAAGCGGGCATAGAGATTCCACAAGGAAACAGAAGAAGAAAAAGCAAAAGGTGGATATGAGTTCAGATATAGAATCGAAACTGGATCAGATAAACGGGAAACTAGACAGTGTACTGACGAAAGACGATAGATCGTTTATAAGAAACATAATTAAAGAAACGATAGAAGAAGTGAAAGAAAAACTGCTCAAAATGGTCACGAAACGTATAGAGATTCTGGAAAATGAGATGCACGAGAGAGAATTAGCCACAGACTCAGTGGCATCGAAGGTCGCAGCAGACAATTTGGAGTGTGGCAAACAGATAGAAAGAATAGAGGACGGATACAAAGCCAATGCTGCTCGCTTGAAGAAAGAAAACGAAACTTTAAAGGAAGAGGTTAATGCCTTAGAGCAATATGGTAGGAGGAACAGTGTGCGGATAGTCGGCTTGGAACATGACAGGCACAAGCAGTCAGCAGCTGAGACTGCACAGCAAGTGAGGGAAATGCTAAAAGATCGCTTTGGGTAGAGATGGCACCAAGTGAGATAGACAAAGCACATAGGCTCGGGAAGTTTCAGGACCGTATAAATCGTCCGGTCATCGTCAAGCTAGTGAGTCGTCAGAGGAAGTTGCACATTATGTCTCGGACGAAGAATCTGAAGGACTCTGGGGTCTACATCAATGAAGATCTGACGCGTGTAAATCGCGATGTCCTGAATTCGGTTAGATTAAAAGCCCCGGACCGTGTCGAGTTTGCTTGGGCGACAGAAGGCAAGATACTCACGGTTTTCAAATCCGTAGACGCTTCTAACCCGAAGAATACCACCTTGCACCAGATCAAATTCAAGGAGTATGCGTACTGGATGGACTTACCATGGCCAAAGAAGGCCGTGCGAGACACTGCAAACGGTCAGTAATCATGCTGGTATGTAATGGCTCCGCATTATGGTTAGACTCTCCGTAGGCTTTAGTGGCTTTACTTCCCGGTTGAGATTTATGTGGATAGTTTAGATTCAGATCAGGTCTGACGAGATGTGGGACCTGACCAGAGATCCGGACTGTCCCTCGTTTTAGACATCTATTTTTCGCGGGCGAAAAATGGGGGTGTTTCGGTTAAGTTACTGTCGGTACTGACGGCAAGATCACATGGCATTCAAGGAGTTGGTGAATAGTGGGGACAGTAGAGACAATCGGGACAGTGGTACAGCGGACTCATAGGAGGGGACTTTCAACCGATCTGCAACGGAACTAATGTACTTTCTGTTAAATGGGACAGAGTGGCAAGAAAACCTGGAAATATACAGGGTGGGCCTCGAGTTTTTGACGCAGACCTATACCCTATCAGTATAGTCAGGTTCAGCAGTAGCAAACAGCTTGGAGCTAGATCAGATTCCGAGTACTCGGTGCCTGCTCGGGATCCAAGAATGCTAGGCGTGAATTTTCATGTGGATTTAGATAAAATGATTCAACTAAATTACGAAGATAAATTGCAATCCTTAAAAAGCATGATACACTTTTGGAACAGAAGGTATATAAGCCCAATAGGAAAAATAACAGTGATTAAAACGTTGTTTTTACCATTCTTTAATCATATGTTTATCGCTTTGCCAGATTCGAGTGACAATATCTGAAAAATCATTGAATGACATGCTATATAAATACCTCTGGCAGGGTCCAGCAAGAATAAAACAAGATGTGTTATTGAAACACTATGCCCCCTCGATATGATATTTGAACCTAAAGGATGACCTTGATCTTGACATGTCACCCCTCAAACTTTGCAGCTTCATAGGGTACACATGCATACCACATATCAAGTCTACATCTCTATTGGTTCAAAAGTTATGGCCAATGTTAAAGTTGGTGACCTTTGACCATGAAGGACGACCTTGACCTTGACATTTCACCCCTAAAACTGTGCAGCCAAACGAGAAACACATGTATACCAACTATCAAGTCTGTATCTCTACTGGTTCAAAAGTTATGGCCAATGTTAAAATCGGTGACCTTTGACCCTGAAAGATGACCTTGACCTTGAAATGTCACCCCCAAACTGTGCAGCTTCATGAGATACACATGCATACCAAATGTCAAGTCTGCATCTACAGGTTCAAAAGTTAGGGCCAATGTTAAAGTCTGTGACCTTTGACCCTAAAAGATGACCTTTACCTTGACATGTTGCCCCTCAAAATGTGCGGCTTCATGCGATACACATGCATACCAAATATCAAGACTCTATCTCTATTGGTTCAAAAGTTATGGCCAATTTGAAGTTGGTGACCTTTGACCCTGAAGGATGACCTTGACATTTCACCCCTCAAACTGTGCAGCTTCATGAGATACACAAGCATGCCACATATCAAGTCTCTATCTGTACTGGTTCAAAAGTTATGACCAATGTTAAAGTCAGTGATTTGACCCATATGTTTGACCTCTGACCTTTTAGAATGACCTTGACCTTGACAGGTCACCCCTCAAAATGTGCGGCTTTATGAGATACAAATGCATGCCAAATATCAAGTCTTTATCTGTACTTGCTCAAAAGTTATGACCAATGTAATAATTCAGTGATTTGACCCATGTGTCTGACCTCTGACCTTTAAAGATGACCTTAACCTTGACATGTCACCCCTCAAAATGTGCGGCTTTATGAGATACATATGCATGCCAAATATCAAGTCACTAGCTGTACTGGGTCAAAAGTTATGACCAATGTTAAAGTTACAGACAAAGAAACAGACAATTTGACCTTTGACCCTGAATGATGACCTTGACCTTGACATTTCACCCCTCAAAATGTGCAGCTTCATGAGATACACACGCATGCCAAATATCAAGTTTCTATCTCTACTGGTCCAAACGTTATTGCCAATGTTAAAGTCGGTGATTTGATCCATATATTTGACCTCTGACCTTGAAAAATGACCTTGACCTTGACATATTACCCCTCAAAATGTGCGGCTTTATGAGATACATATGAATGCCAAATATCAAGTCTCTATCTGTACTGGCTCAAAAGTTATGACCAATGTTAAAGTTGCATTAAAGTTACAGACAAAAAAACAGACAATTTGACCTTTGACCCTGAAGGATGACCTTGACCTTGACATGTCACCCCTCAAAATGTGTGGCTTCATGAGATACACAAGCATGCCAAATATCAAGTCTCTATCTCTACTGGTCCAAAAGTTATGGCCAATGTTAAAGTCGGTGATTTGACCCATATATTTGACCTCTGACCTTGAAAAATGACCTTGACCTTGACATATTACCCCTCAAAATGTGCGGTTTTATGAGATACATATGCATACCAAATATCAAGTCTCTATCTGTAACGGCTCAAAAGTTATGACCAATGTTAAAGTTGCTGACAAACAAACAGACAAACAGACAAACGGACAAACAGACAGACAGGGCAAAAACAATATGCCCCCCAGATCTGATCTGGGGGGGCATAAAAAAGTGTTGTCACAAAAGATTATTCCCAGGGCGGCTTAAGAATGATAAACATAGAAAACTTTATTAGAGGCTTAAAATGTACTTGGATTAGAAGACTAATTCAGTCTGAAGCAAAGTGGACATCGTTGGTGAAACATTTCTTAAATATTGAGAAAATAGTTAATTGTGGAAAACATTATCCAGAAATAGCTGTACATAAAACTAATAATATATTTTGGAAAGATGTCCTAAAAGCATATAGAGCTTACATGATGCCAGTGCCAGTAAAAGAGATAAACGAATTTATGAAATGTCCACTGTTTTATAACCCATACATACAGATTAATGGCAAAAGTATTTTTCGTAATTCATGGTATGAAAACGGAATAAGATACATAAATGATCTATACCCAAAAGATAAAATACTAACAGTCGAGGAATTTCAGAAATTGTATGGCATAAAGGTTAACAGCTTACATTATATCGCCATAGAAAAAGTGGTATCGACCTATCTGAAAACATATTGCAATGATCATTCTAACAAGAAAACCTGTCTGCCTTTTATACCACACCTCTTTGAACATGTGTTGACAGTTGCGACGGGCAGTAGAATCTTTTATGATATATTAAACAGTAATACAGCAGAAAGTACTAGCAAAGATAAATGGAATACTTACTTCGATTCCATATTCCTTGAATGGAATTCGATTTACAAAATACCCTTTAAGATCACGAGAGATAGTAATTTACAATGGCTACAAGTACCTAGCGACTTTAAAATTACAAGACAATAAATTATGTGCCTTCTGTTTCAAACAACCAGAAACGATGGGGTACGGACAAAACATCACCAGGACGTAACCCCACTAGGACGTAACCCCACTGGACAAAACCCCATATGACACAAACCCACACCCAAATGTGTCAAGGCGGACAAAACCCCACATGTTAACATAATTGGGTTATAAATCAATTTTTAGATAATTTGAAGAAGAAACACTCAATTAGAATATAAATTCAAAACAAGATCTTTACATTTTCAACTTTAAAGTTACAATCTGCAAATAAAAATAGAAGTCAAAGCATATTTAAAATTAGGTCAAAATTATGAATAAATAAAGAAGGCATTCATAGTTAAATGAACTTTAGTTTACTAAATTGGCTTATAAATCAACTTCAAATCTAAAGTTACAATCTGCAAATAAAAATAGAAGTTAAAGCATATTTAAAATTAGGTCAAACTTATGAAAATTGTGAAAATGATTTGAGTCTACCCTGTTTGTAAGTTAAGAAAAGGAATCAGTTAATTGTCGTTATATTATAATAGTTTATATGCAATGTGTGCTAATATTACATTATCCACATCTATTGAATCTATATTAAGTGTACCAATGCAAACATGGTTGATACAGATCATAAAATTGTGAAAATGATTTGGGTCTACCCTGTTTGTAAGTTAAGAAAAGGAATCAGTTAATTGTCGTTATATTATAACAGATTATATGCAATGTGTGCAAATATTACATTATCCACATCTATTGAATCTATATTAAGTGTACCAATGCAAACATGGTTGATCCAGATCATAAAATTGAAACTGATTTGGGTCTACCCCGTTTGTAAGTTAAGAAAAGGAATCAGTTAATTGCCGTTATATTATAATAGTTTATATGCAATGTGTGCTAATATTACATTATCCACATCTATTGAATCTATATTAAGTGTACCAATGCAAACATGGTTGATCCAGATCATAAAATTGTGAAAATGATTTGGGCTTACCCTGTTTGTTAGTTAAGAAAAGGAATTGGTTAATTTTGGTTATACCATGTATGCCTTTTTTGTATAGAATGTGGTTCACCTAATAAATATTCATTATTTGTCAGTGAGCAAATAGATTAGAACCTGATCAGATGGCTTTGTTTTAGAATCTGTATGATCTGGATCTATTCTGTTTGTAAAAAGATATAAAAATACCCCCCTTGTGATAATACAATTTATGCTTTTAGTGAAAATCAGGTTATTACCATATTACCACATGCTTAACAACATAGTTATTTATTACGATAGACGATAGACGATAGATCGTTTATAAGAAACATAATTAAAGAAACGATAGAAGAAGTGAAAGAAAAACTGCTCAAAATGGTCACGAAACGTATAGAGATTCTGGAAAATGAGATGCACGAGAGAGCATTAGCCACAGACTCAGTGGCATCGAAGGTCGCAGCAGACAATTTGGAGTGTGGCAAACAGATAGAAAGAATAGAGGACGGATACAAAGCCAATGCTGCTCGCTTGAAGAAAGAAAACGAAACTTTAAAGGAAGAGGTTAATGCCTTAGAGCAATATGGTAGGAGGAACAGTGTGCGGATAGTCGGCTTGGAACATGACAGGCACAAGCAGTCAGCAGCTGAGACTGCACAGCAAGTGAGGGAAATGCTAAAAGATCGCTTTGGGTAGAGATGGCACCAAGTGAGATAGACAAAGCACATAGGCTCGGGAAGTTTCAGGACCGTATAAATCGTCCGGTCATCGTCAAGCTAGTGAGTCGTCAGAGGAAGTTGCACATTATGTCTCGGACGAAGAATCTGAAGGACTCTGGGGTCTACATCAATGAAGATCTGACGCGTGTAAATCGCGATGTCCTGAATTCGGTTAGATTAAAAGCCCCGGACCGTGTCGAGTTTGCTTGGGCGACAGAAGGCAAGATACTCGCGGTTTTCAAATCCGTAGACGCTTCTAACCCGAAGAATACCACCTTGCGCCAGATCAAATTCAAGGAGTATGCGTACTGGATGGACTTACCATGGCCAAAGAAGGCCGTGCGAGACACTGCAAACGGTCAGTAATCATGCTGGTATGTAATGGCTCCGCATTATGGTTAGACTCTCCGTAGGCTTTAGTGGCTTTACTTCCCGGTTGAGATTTATGTGGATAGTTTAGATTCAGATCAGGTCTGACGAGATGTGGGACCTGACCAGAGATCCGGACTGTCCCTCGTTTTAGACATCTATTTTTCGCGGGCGAAAAATGGGGGTATTTCGGTTAAGTTACTGTCGGTACTGACGGCAAGATCACATGGCATTCAAGGAGTTGGTGAATAGTGGGGACAGTAGAGACAATCGGGACAGTGGTACAGCGGACTCATAGGAGGGGACTTTCAACCGATCTGCAACGGAACTAATGTACTTTCTGTTAAATGGGACAGAGTGGCAAGAAAACCTGGAAATATACAGGGTGGGCCTCGAGTTTTTGACGCAGACCTATACCCTATCAGTATAGTCAGGTTCAGCAGTAGCAAACAGCTTGGAGCTAGATCAGATTCCGAGTACTCGGTGCCTGCTCGGGATCCAAGAATGCTAGGCGTGAATTTTCATGTGGATTTAGATAAAATGATTCAACTAAATTACGAAGATAAATTGCAATCTTTAAAAAGCATGATACACTTTTGGAACAGAAGGTATATAAGCCCAATAGGAAAAATAACAGTGATTAAAACGTTGTTTTTACCATTCTTTAATCATATGTTTATCGCTTTGCCAGATTCGAGTGACAATATCTGAAAAATCATTGAATGACATGCTATATAAATACCTCTGGCAGGGTCCAGCAAGAATAAAACAAGATGTGTTATTGAAACACTATGCCCCCTCGATATGATATTTGAACCTAAAGGATGACCTTGATCTTGACATGTCACCCCTCAAACTTTGCAGCTTCATAGGGTACACATGCATACCACATATCAAGTCTACATCTCTATTGGTTCAAAAGTTATGGCCAATGTTAAAGTTGGTGACCTTTGACCATGAAGGACGACCTTGACCTTGACATTTCACCCCTAAAACTGTGCAGCCAAACGAGAAACACATGTATACCAACTATCAAGTCTGTATCTCTACTGGTTCAAAAGTTATGGCCAATGTTAAAATCGGTGACCTTTGACCCTGAAAGATGACCTTGACCTTGAAATGTCACCCCCAAACTGTGCAGCTTCATGAGATACACATGCATACCAAATGTCAAGTCTGCATCTACAGGTTCAAAAGTTAGGGCCAATGTTAAAGTCTGTGACCTTTGACCCTAAAAGATGACCTTTACCTTGACATGTTGCCCCTCAAAATGTGCGGCTTCATGCGATACACATGCATACCAAATATCAAGACTCTATCTCTATTGGTTCAAAAGTTATGGCCAATTTGAAGTTGGTGACCTTTGACCCTGAAGGATGACCTTGACATTTCACCCCTCAAACTGTGCAGCTTCATGAGATACACAAGCATGCCACATATCAAGTCTCTATCTGTACTGGTTCAAAAGTTATGACCAATGTTAAAGTCAGTGATTTGACCCATATGTTTGACCTCTGACCTTTTAGAATGACCTTGACCTTGACAGGTCACCCCTCAAAATGTGCGGCTTTATGAGATACAAATGCATGCCAAATATCAAGTCTTTATCTGTACTTGCTCAAAAGTTATGACCAATGTAATAATTCAGTGATTTGACCCATGTGTCTGACCTCTGACCTTTAAAGATGACCTTAACCTTGACATGTCACCCCTCAAAATGTGCGGCTTTATGAGATACATATGCATGCCAAATATCAAGTCACTAGCTGTACTGGGTCAAAAGTTATGACCAATGTTAAAGTTACAGACAAAGAAACAGACAATTTGACCTTTGACCCTGAATGATGACCTTGACCTTGACATTTCACCCCTCAAAATGTGCAGCTTCATGAGATACACACGCATGCCAAATATCAAGTTTCTATCTCTACTGGTCCAAACGTTATTGCCAATGTTAAAGTCGGTGATTTGATCCATATATTTGACCTCTGACCTTGAAAAATGACCTTGACCTTGACATATTACCCCTCAAAATGTGCGGCTTTATGAGATACATATGAATGCCAAATATCAAGTCTCTATCTGTACTGGCTCAAAAGTTATGACCAATGTTAAAGTTGCATTAAAGTTACAGACAAAAAAACAGACAATTTGACCTTTGACCCTGAAGGATGACCTTGACCTTGACATGTCACCCCTCAAAATGTGTGGCTTCATGAGATACACAAGCATGCCAAATATCAAGTCTCTATCTCTACTGGTCCAAAAGTTATGGCCAATGTTAAAGTCGGTGATTTGACCCATATATTTGACCTCTGACCTTGAAAAATGACCTTGACCTTGACATATTACCCCTCAAAATGTGCGGTTTTATGAGATACATATGCATACCAAATATCAAGTCTCTATCTGTAACGGCTCAAAAGTTATGACCAATGTTAAAGTTGCTGACAAACAAACAGACAAACAGACAAACGGACAAACAGACAGACAGGGCAAAAACAATATGCCCCCCAGATCTGATCTGGGGGGGCATAAAAAAGTGTTGTCACAAAAGATTATTCCCAGGGCGGCTTAAGAATGATAAACATAGAAAACTTTATTAGAGGCTTAAAATGTACTTGGATTAGAAGACTAATTCAGTCTGAAGCAAAGTGGACATCGTTGGTGAAACATTTCTTAAATATTGAGAAAATAGTTAATTGTGGAAAACATTATCCAGAAATAGCTGTACATAAAACTAATAATATATTTTGGAAAGATGTCCTAAAAGCATATAGAGCTTACATGATGCCAGTGCCAGTAAAAGAGATAAACGAATTTATGAAATGTCCACTGTTTTATAACCCATACATACAGATTAATGGCAAAAGTATTTTTCGTAATTCATGGTATGAAAACGGAATAAGATACATAAATGATCTATACCCAAAAGATAAAATACTAACAGTCGAGGAATTTCAGAAATTGTATGGCATAAAGGTTAACAGCTTACATTATATCGCCATAGAAAAAGTGGTATCGACCTATCTGAAAACATATTGCAATGATCATTCTAACAAGAAAACCTGTCTGCCTTTTATACCACACCTCTTTGAACATGTGTTGACAGTTGCGACGGGCAGTAGAATCTTTTATGATATATTAAACAGTAATACAGCAGAAAGTACTAGCAAAGATAAATGGAATACTTACTTCGATTCCATATTCCTTGAATGGAATTCGATTTACAAAATACCCTTTAAGATCACGAGAGATAGTAATTTACAATGGCTACAAGTACCTAGCGACTTTAAAATTACAAGACAATAAATTATGTGCCTTCTGTTTCAAACAACCAGAAACGATGGGGTACGGACAAAACATCACCAGGACGTAACCCCACTAGGACGTAACCCCACTGGACAAAACCCCATATGACACAAACCCACACCCAAATGTGTCAAGGCGGACAAAACCCCACATGTTAACATAATTGGGTTATAAATCAATTTTTAGATAATTTGAAGAAGAAACACTCAATTAGAATATAAATTCAAAACAAGATCTTTACATTTTCAACTTTAAAGTTACAATCTGCAAATAAAAATAGAAGTCAAAGCATATTTAAAATTAGGTCAAAATTATGAATAAATAAAGAAGGCATTCATAGTTAAATGAACTTTAGTTTACTAAATTGGCTTATAAATCAACTTCAAATCTAAAGTTACAATCTGCAAATAAAAATAGAAGTTAAAGCATATTTAAAATTAGGTCAAACTTATGAAAATTGTGAAAATGATTTGAGTCTACCCTGTTTGTAAGTTAAGAAAAGGAATCAGTTAATTGTCGTTATATTATAATAGTTTATATGCAATGTGTGCTAATATTACATTATCCACATCTATTGAATCTATATTAAGTGTACCAATGCAAACATGGTTGATACAGATCATAAAATTGTGAAAATGATTTGGGTCTACCCTGTTTGTAAGTTAAGAAAAGGAATCAGTTAATTGTCGTTATATTATAACAGATTATATGCAATGTGTGCAAATATTACATTATCCACATCTATTGAATCTATATTAAGTGTACCAATGCAAACATGGTTGATCCAGATCATAAAATTGAAACTGATTTGGGTCTACCCCGTTTGTAAGTTAAGAAAAGGAATCAGTTAATTGCCGTTATATTATAATAGTTTATATGCAATGTGTGCTAATATTACATTATCCACATCTATTGAATCTATATTAAGTGTACCAATGCAAACATGGTTGATCCAGATCATAAAATTGTGAAAATGATTTGGGCTTACCCTGTTTGTTAGTTAAGAAAAGGAACTGGTTAATTTTGGTTATACCATGTATGCCTTTTTTGTATAGAATGTGGTTCACCTAATAAATATTCATTATTTGTCAGTGAGCAAATAGATTAGAACCTGATCAGATGGCTTTGTTTTAGAATCTGTATGATCTGGATCTATTCTGTTTGTAAAAAGATATAAAAATATCCCCCTTGTGATAATACAATTTATGCTTTTAGTGAAAATCAGGTTATTACCATATTACCACATGCTTAACAACATAGTTATTTATTACGATAGACGATAGATGATAGATCGTTTATAAGAAACATAATTAAAGAAACGATAGAAGAAGTGAAAGAAAAACTGCTCAAAATGGTCACGAAACGTATAGAGATTCTGGAAAATGAGATGCACGAGAGAGCATTAGCCACAGACTCAGTGGCATCGAAGGTCGCAGCAGACAATTTGGAGTGTGGCAAACAGATAGAAAGAATAGAGGACGGATACAAAGCCAATGCTGCTCGCTTGAAGAAAGAAAACGAAACTTTAAAGGAAGAGGTTAATGCCTTAGAGCAATATGGTAGGAGGAACAGTGTGCGGATAGTCGGCTTGGAACATGACAGGCACAAGCAGTCAGCAGCTGAGACTGCACAGCAAGTGAGGGAAATGCTAAAAGATCGCTTTGGGTAGAGATGGCACCAAGTGAGATAGACAAAGCACATAGGCTCGGGAAGTTTCAGGACCGTATAAATCGTCCGGTCATCGTCAAGCTAGTGAGTCGTCAGAGGAAGTTGCACATTATGTCTCGGACGAAGAATCTGAAGGACTCTGGGGTCTACATCAATGAAGATCTGACGCGTGTAAATCGCGATGTCCTGAATTCGGTTAGATTAAAAGCCCCGGACCGTGTCGAGTTTGCTTGGGCGACAGAAGGCAAGATACTCGCGGTTTTCAAATCCGTAGACGCTTCTAACCCGAAGAATACCACCTTGCGCCAGATCAAATTCAAGGAGTATGCGTACTGGATGGACTTACCATGGCCAAAGAAGGCCGTGCGAGACACTGCAAACGGTCAGTAATCATGCTGGTATGTAATGGCTCCGCATTATGGTTAGACTCTCCGTAGGCTTTAGTGGCTTTACTTCCCGGTTGAGATTTATGTGGATAGTTTAGATTCAGATCAGGTCTGACGAGATGTGGGACCTGACCAGAGATCCGGACTGTCCCTCGTTTTAGACATCTATTTTTCGCGGGCGAAAAATGGGGGTATTTCGGTTAAGTTACTGTCGGTACTGACGGCAAGATCACATGGCATTCAAGGAGTTGGTGAATAGTGGGGACAGTAGAGACAATCGGGACAGTGGTACAGCGGACTCATAGGAGGGGACTTTCAACCGATCTGCAACGGAACTAATGTACTTTCTGTTAAATGGGACAGAGTGGCAAGAAAACCTGGAAATATACAGGGTGGGCCTCGAGTTTTTGACGCAGACCTATACCCTATCAGTATAGTCAGGTTCAGCAGTAGCAAACAGCTTGGAGCTAGATCAGATTCCGAGTACTCGGTGCCTGCTCGGGATCCAAGAATGCTAGGCGTGAATTTTCATGTGGATTTAGATAAAATGATTCAACTAAATTACGAAGATAAATTGCAATCCTTAAAAAGCATGATACACTTTTGGAACAGAAGGTATATAAGCCCAATAGGAAAAATAACAGTGATTAAAACGTTGTTTTTACCATTCTTTAATCATATGTTTATCGCTTTGCCAGATTCGAGTGACAATATCTGAAAAATCATTGAATGACATGCTATATAAATACCTCTGGCAGGGTCCAGCAAGAATAAAACAAGATGTGTTATTGAAACACTATGCCCCCTCGATATGATATTTGAACCTAAAGGATGACCTTGATCTTGACATGTCACCCCTCAAACTTTGCAGCTTCATAGGGTACACATGCATACCACATATCAAGTCTACATCTCTATTGGTTCAAAAGTTATGGCCAATGTTAAAGTTGGTGACCTTTGACCATGAAGGACGACCTTGACATTTCACCCCTAAAACTGTGCAGCCAAACGAGAAACACATGTATACCAACTATCAAGTCTGTATCTCTACTGGTTCAAAAGTTATGGCCAATGTTAAAATCGGTGACCTTTGACCCTGAAAGATGACCTTGACCTTGAAATGTCACCCCCAAACTGTGCAGCTTCATGAGATACACATGCATACCAAATGTCAAGTCTGCATCTACAGGTTCAAAAGTTAGGGCCAATGTTAAAGTCTGTGACCTTTGACCCTAAAAGATGACCTTTACCTTGACATGTTGCCCCTCAAAATGTGCGGCTTCATGCGATACACATGCATACCAAATATCAAGACTCTATCTCTATTGGTTCAAAAGTTATGGCCAATTTGAAGTTGGTGACCTTTGACCCTGAAGGATGACCTTGACATTTCACCCCTCAAACTGTGCAGCTTCATGAGATACACAAGCATGCCACATATCAAGTCTCTATCTGTACTGGTTCAAAAGTTATGACCAATGTTAAAGTCAGTGATTTGACCCATATGTTTGACCTCTGACCTTTTAGAATGACCTTGACCTTGACAGGTCACCCCTCAAAATGTGCGGCTTTATGAGATACAAATGCATGCCAAATATCAAGTCTTTATCTGTACTTGCTCAAAAGTTATGACCAATGTAATAATTCAGTGATTTGACCCATGTGTTTGACCTCTGACCTTTAAAGATGACCTTAACCTTGACATGTCACCCCTCAAAATGTGCGGCTTTATGAGATACATATGCATGCCAAATATCAAGTCACTAGCTGTACTGGGTCAAAAGTTATGACCAATGTTAAAGTTACAGACAAAGAAACAGACAATTTGACCTTTGACCCTGAATGATGACCTTGACCTTGACATTTCACCCCTCAAAAGGTGCAGCTTCATGAGATACACACGCATGCCAAATATCAAGTTTCTATCTCTACTGGTCCAAACGTTATTGCCAATGTTAAAGTCGGTGATTTGATCCATATATTTGACCTCTGACCTTGAAGGATGACCTTGACCTTGACATGTCATCCCTCAAAATGTGCGGCTTTATGAGATACATATGAATGCCAAATATCAAGTCTCTATCTGTACTGGCTCAAAAGTTATGACCAATGTTAAAGTTGCATTAAAGTTACAGACAAAAAAACAGACAATTTGACCTTTGACCCTGAAGGATGACCTTGACCTTGACATGTCACCCCTCAAAATGTGTGGCTTCATGAGATACACAAGCATGCCAAATATCAAGTCTCTATCTCTACTGGTCCAAAAGTTATGGCCAATGTTAAAGTCGGTGATTTGACCCATATATTTGACCTCTGACCTTGAAAAATGACCTTGACCTTGACCTTGACATATTACCCCTCAAAATGTGCGGTTTTATGAGATACATATGCATACCAAATATCAAGTCTCTATCTGTAACGGCTCAAAAGTTATGACCAATGTTAAAGTTGCTGACAAACAAACAGACAAACAGACAAACGGACAAACAGACAGACAGGGCAAAAACAATATGCCCCCCAGATCTGATCTGGGGGGGGGGGGCATAAAAAAGTGTTGTCACAAAAGATTATTCCCAGGGCGGCTTAAGAATGATAAACATAGAAAACTTTATTAGAGGCTTAAAATGTACTTGGATTAGAAGACTAATTCAGTCTGAAGCAAAGTGGACATCGTTGGTGAAACATTTCTTAAATATTGAGAAAATAGTTAATTGTGGAAAACATTATCCAGAAATAGCTGTACATAAAACTAATAATATATTTTGGAAAGATGTCCTAAAAGCATATAGAGCTTACATGATGCCAGTGCCAGTAAAAGAGATAAACGAATTTATGAAATGTCCACTGTTTTATAACCCATACATACAGATTAATGGCAAAAGTATTTTTCGTAATTCATGGTATGAAAACGGAATAAGATACATAAATGATCTATACCCAAAAGATAAAATACTAACAGTCGAGGAATTTCAGAAATTGTATGGCATAAAGGTTAACAAACCCACACCCAAATGTGTCAAGGCGGACAAAACCCCACATGTTAACATAATTGGGTTATAAATCAATTTTTAGATAATTTGAAGAAGAAACACTCAATTAGAATATAAATTCAAAACAAGATCTTTACATTTTCAACTTTAAAGTTACAATCTGCAAATAAAAATAGAAGTCAAAGCATATTTAAAATTAGGTCAAAATTATGAATAAATAAAGAAGGCATTCATAGTTAAATGAACTTTAGTTTACTAAATTGGCTTATAAATCAACTTCAAATCTAAAGTTACAATCTGCAAATAAAAATAGAAGTTAAAGCATATTTAAAATTAGGTCAAACTTATGAAAATTGTGAAAATGATTTGGGTCTACCCTGTTGGTAAGTTAAGAAAAGGAATCAGTTAATTGTCGTTATATTATAATAGTTTATATGCAATGTGTGCTAATATTACATTATCCACATCCATTGAATCTATATTAAGTGTACCAATGCAAACATGGTTGATACAGATCATAAAATTGTGAAAATGATTTGGGTCTACCCTGTTTGTAAGTTAAGAAAAGGAATCAGTTAATTGTCGTTATATTATAACAGATTATATGCAATGTGTGCAAATATTACATTATCCACATCTATTGAATCTATATTAAGTGTACCAATGCAAACATGGTTGATCCAGATCATAAAATTGAAACTGATTTGGGTCTACCCCGTTTGTAAGTTAAGAAAAGGAATCAGTTAATTGCCGTTATATTATAATAGTTTATATGCAATGTGTGCTAATATTACATTATCCACATCTATTGAATCTATATTAAGTGTACCAATGCAAACATGGTTGATCCAGATCATAAAATTGTGAAAATGATTTGGGCTTACCCTGTTTGTTAGTTAAGAAAAGGAATTGGTTAATTTTGGTTATACCATGTATGCCTTTTTTGTATAGAATGTGGTTCACCTAATAAATATTCATTATTTGTCAGTGAGCAAATAGATTAGAACCTGATCAGATGGCTTTGTTTTAGAATCTGTATGATCTGGATCTATTCTGTTTGTAAAAAGATATAAAAATATCCCCCTTGTGATAATACAATTTATGCTTTTAGTGAAAATCAGGTTATTACCATATTACCACATGCTTAACAACATAGTTATTTATTACTTTGATTCAAATTGAAATTAAATATGTATACATGTACTTATTTCTTTTGTTGTATGTTTTATTCTCCCTTTCTATTGCTATGAAATAAATAAATAATTTTTATTAAAGTGGGGTTTTGTCCATGTGGGGTATTGTCCTGCTGGGGTTTTGTCCTAGTGGGGTATTGTCCTGTGGGGTTACGTCCTAGTGGGGTTACGTCCTAGTGGGGTTTTGTCCTACACCCAGAAACGATACCCCATTTATCTTACCACTGTGAAAAAACACAGTATTTTTAAAGCAAGTTAAAGATGTTCTACATAACGCAAAAGTACATATTGACTTTAACGAAGTGTCTATTTTATTTGGAGAAAGCTGTAATAAAACAAATCTGTTAATTTTATACAACAAACAATATATATACACAACAAAACAATGTAAACGGGATATGAACATAAATGCTCTTAGAAGATATTTAGAACAAATGACAGAATCAATAATTACATTACAAAGTACGATGTCTTTGGGTGAATTTGAAAGCAAGTGGCAATACATTAAAACATTTTGCACTCCCACACCGGGTACTTGTAAAGAGAGCAAATATTGCAGTTAAATAACACAATACAAGTTACTATGAGGCATGTCTTCTATTTTTTCTTTATTTTTCTTTCCTGTTGATTTCTATAGATACGCTTTTTGTTGATTAGATTCGGTATATAGTTCAATATTGTATATATAATATATTTTTGTGAATACATTGTAAGGTGCTGAGTGGGATGATTCTCTATTAACTGAAAAAAAATATATATAAAGTAAACTCATTAATCTACATAAACCCCAGGTAAATGTACTGATGATGAATCAAGATCCAGTTTGAAATAGTTAATATTTTATCTATTTTGAGATAGCCTACACATGGGCAAGAAAGTGATAAATATGGCAGGAATACTTACAACAGAAGCAGTGAAAGGATCATGTGTCACCAGTCAGCAGAAATGTGACCAAAAAGAGATACCATACCAAACATAATCCCCAACTGTCACCCTGCTAAAGCAATTGACACAAAAAGTGCACATAGTATCATAACATTTGTTTGGGACAAAATTTTTTTGATTAAAGGTTATCAATAGCACTTGCTGACTCCAAAAAGCATTTCCAATAGGCAGTGCTAGGATTTGAACCTAGACTCCCTCTATGGCTAAGCCAAGGAGGTGTTCTTCCATTAAACTACACTGACAGCATTTATGGAAATTTCCAGTTTGGAGCACAAGCTAACTTAGATTTTGATATTTTATAACTATTTTTCAGCTCAGCATGTAATTTGTTAAGAGGTGTTTAGACAGGAATCATTTTGGAAAAGGACAGAATTACAGATTTTTTTTAAAACCAGGGAATATTGAGACGGCTCAAACGAGTACAACCCCTTCCAAATACACTGAATATACTTCATAATCAGATGTTTAGGGTTAGAACTGTAGTTCTCAATTCTGAACAAACATAAATACAAAGGATGGCCCTTCACTTTCATTTTAAAAAATTGTCATCATTCCAGTGATTTTTACTTTTCTGTTAAGCATGTCTTTTCTCTTTGGCATCGTGTTAGTCCCCCATCTTCCCCCCGACTTTTTTAAAATCCCCCCTTTTTGGACAGGGGCAAACCCCATCGCCAACCCCACCTCCGACCAAATTCACATTTGAATACTCTAAATGGTGATATCAAGCTACATTCGGTTTTAACATATCCCAGCAGAGTACACCGTAAGAAGACAAGCGTCATAAAATTAGCATGCCGTCTTACAGTTTATTGATGAGACTACCCCCACCCCTATTTTCAAATTTCTAGAATAGACACTGTATTTTATTTTTTTTATCAACTATCACTCAATTTTTATCATTGTTTTGAGAGGTTTAACTCATATCCGCGGATATGAATCTCATATCCGGTGTTTAGCCATATCGGTATAGCGATTATTTTTGGTTGCATGACAACCAGAGTTCCAGATGGATCCAGATTCTTTTAAGAATTTTGACTGAGCATTGTACAAATATCATGTATTGAGAGTTTGATTACATTCTGCCATGTAGCAGCAGAGGGTATCAGAGATGTCGTTGTTGACGGACGGTCAGGACTTGGACGTTCACAAAAGCTCATCTGAGCATACTCAGTGCTAAAATTCAGTATATTCCTTGCAATCTGCTTGCAGGTTGCTCGTTATTACAAAGAACGGTCATATAATGTAACATAACCCTACCTGTTACGTCCCCACATAATCAAACCTCAATCACTGCATGATTTCAGCGGCACTGACATTCAAGTCGAACTTGAAGTCAGAAAACTATGTACATTTAGATCTACTTCTCGCAAGCTGCTTGCTCGTATTTTCACTAGTATTGGACTAACAATCAATATTATTTAATTATCTTCATGTGTGTATTAAAATGAGTTATATCCAATGTTTGTATCGTGTAGACACCTTTTGTCGATTCGAGTCAATTTCAATATGGCGGCATCTGTCAGAAAAAATTTGAAGAATGTCCGAAATGTAGCGATAAAAGAAGTTCTAAAAAATTGACTGTATCACGATTTATTACCCAATTTACGGCGTCGCCGATTCAATTGCATTTCTCAGAAAATTAACATAAATGACATGAAACTAAATCAGGTGTATCATATCTTAGACACATATTGGTAAATCACATATATAAACAACAATACATTTTATTCATCTTGCTTCCTCGAGAAGATCTAAGGAACACTGGACACACTAGTCAAAACATTGGTTTATGTATCTAGCAAGCACTTCCAGGTGAGCTAGATCCTCCTATTAGGTTTCTTCCGGTAGTATCTAAGTATCTAGAAGGTTTATTCCGTTTCTAAGGCATAATGATCCTTAACAATGTAAGTACATGTATTTCTATTTTCTGTAAGCATGCACATGTTGATGGAATAATGGACAAATCACCAATAGAATTATACAAATAAGAAAAAAGAAAAAAAGAACAGAAATGTTGGATTCGAACCCACGCCAGGTCATACAAAAAGTAAACTGAAACTTTTTTTCTCCAACGGCTTAGCCCGCTCTACTACTGCGCCACCGATAGCAGACGGCGCTGATTTATCAGTTTTATTAACTTAATCAAGCGCTGGAGAAACGCGGTTTAATAAGAATCAAATCGGAAAGCAAAGATAAATGGATAAAAAGTACATTTTCCCATTCTACTCGCATGCTAATTAGATTAAGAAGCTTTTAAAGGGGCGGGAAATGGCATAGACCTAAATAATATGTTCAGCGCCATCGATTTATGAGTAGATAAATCTAAAAATAGAAACTGAGATGACCGTTACTCGAATTTTATACGGAATGCAAAAAGCATTGCACGTTGTTCTGGGATAAAATAATCATGTCTATTTCAATTAAAATATAGACAATCTAGATTCAACTGATCCTCTTGTTCAAACTCAGTCACGTTTTCTATAAATACTTTAATATTCAAACTCCTTATTGGTTAGTGATAGTTTGACTGCGTATTTTTATATTACAAAACCTCGCGCATACGAAAAGCCACAACTCGTCCCGTACGGTAGACTTTACTATCCCAATTTAAAACTTCTTGAGATAAATTGTAAACCATCCCAGAATACGCCGATATCCAATTACAACACTATGGAGAGACCTGGTGGTTTCTCCAATAATTTCGTCTACCACTTTGCTCGAGGTAGCAAGGTTGTGCTAGCAGAAGACAACGTCCGAGTATCCCAATGGCCAGCCAAAAATCTGGATCTAAATCCGATAGAACATGTATGGGCTCATTAAAGAGGCAGGTTAGAGACCAGTTACAGCCCCTTAATATGGGTGCACTCACGCGTGACGTTGTTCGATTGTGGGCAAAAATTCCTCAGCTTTATTTTCAGAGGTTTATCGTGTCCATAAGGAAGAGGTGCTGTTATTGCAGCACGAGAGGGGGTCAACGTGTTACCAGCATTTTGTGACTTTTTGTTTTGAGGGTTACCATGATACCCTTTTTGTTATGTTTGATATGCTAACGCTATCTGATTTAGATGAAATCCACCATGAATATTTGGAATAAAATGTACAAAACATTTATAAAAAACTAAATTATGTTTGTATATTGGTTTTCGTAAAATACTTAAAAACGTCAGGTGGTCGTTTAGAAATTACGTTCAGTGTAGTGTGAACAGTAAATTTGCTTTATTAAGACAAGCTCTGTCTATTGCTGTCGCATTTTTTTCACCTAGCACTTTTGGTTCGCTCTAGTGCACGATTTAGAGGTCACAGGTTCGAAACCTCGATATCAATCGATTTGTTGGAAAGGACTGAACAACTTTTGTTCTTACATATATATTCCACATATCTCTGGTGGCTTGTTGTAAGAGAACATTTAATTCATAAGGCTTTGACACAAACAAGGGCAGACAAACCGTTTGAATTCAGCCGAATTGTATATTTGTCCATATTGTCATACTCACTACATTGAAACATTTCCAACGGTATGTTACAAGCCTGTGTTTGGTCCCATTCGAATTAGGGCAACGCGACAGATCACCACTGACCTCTCGGCCCGATTATGGATGGGGTAACATGATTGAACATTTAAAACCGTCATAACTTTTCAACGGAGAAAGAGAGAAAACGTAATTAATTTCAAAGTTGCTTGTCCTGATAAGATCTGTCGATTTATGTCATGTTATCTGGGTTTTCTAGACGATAGGCCAAAAATTGGACAGAAAACCATTTCCGTCCAAAGTTCGTACCGGCATAACTCCGGATTCATAGGAAATAAAAAAAATATAGTGTAAATAACACATTTGCTTCATTAGACAAGCCCTGTCGATTGCTGTCGCATTTTTTTAAACAACACTTTTGGTTGAGATTTTCGCTCTAGTGCACGACGTTGAGGTCACAGGCTCAAAACCTTGATATCAATCGATTTGTTGGCTAAGACTGAACAACTTTTGTCCTTACATATATATTCCAAATCTCTCCGGTATCTTGTTGTAAGAGAACATTTAATTCATTAAGCTTTGACACAAACAAGGACAGACAACCCGCTAGTCTTCAGCTGAATTGCCCATTTGACCCTAGTGTCATACTCACTGTATTAAACCTTTCCAACGATATGTTACAAGCCTAGGTTTGGTCGCATTTGGATCAGGACAAGACGACAGACCACCACTGGCCGTTCGGCACAATTATGGATGGGATAACAAGATTGAACATTAAAACCGCCATAACCTTTGAACGGAGAAAGATAGAAAACCAAAGTAAATTGCAAAGTTGCTTGTCCTGATGAGATCTATCGATTGATGTCATGTTTACTGGGTTCTCTAGACTGAACAACTTTTGTTCCTATATATATATTCCAAATCTCTCCGGAGGCTTGTTGTAAGAGAAAATTTAATTCATAAGACTGACACAAACAAGGGCAGACAACCCACTTGTATTCAGTTGAATTGTATATTTGACCATATTGTCATACTCGCTACATTGAAACCTTTCCAACGATATGTTACAAGCCTGGGTTTGTTCGCATTTGGATTAGGACAAGACGACAGACCACTACTGTCCTCTCGGCACGATTACGATTGGGATACAAGATTGAACATTCAAAACCACCATATTGTTTTAGATATATCGATTGATGTCATTTTTACTTTTTTCTCTAGACGATTGGCCGAAAACGGGACCGAAAGCCATTTCTGTCCAAATTTGGAGACGGCATAACTTCAGATCCATAGGAGAGAAAGATAGTGTAAATAATAAAATTGCTTCATTAGACAAGCACTGTCGATTGCTGTCGCGTGTTTTCACATAGCACCTTTGTTTGAATGCTCGCTCTAGTGCACGACAACCCGATTGTATTCAGCCGAATTGTCCAGTTGACCACACTCTAATACTCTTTGCATTGAAACCTTTCCAACGATATGATACACGCCAGGGTTTGGTCGCATTTGAATCGGGACAACACGACAGACAACCACTGGCATCGTGGGTGGGGTAACATGATTCAACATTTAAGGCCGTTATAACTTCTGATCGGAGAAAGATAGAAAGCAAAAGAACAATGCAATTGTGCTTGTCCTGATGATATCTATCGATTGATGTCATGTTTACTTGTTCCTCTAAAGGATTGGCCGAGAACGGGACGGAAAAACATTTCCATCCAAAGTTTGAACTGGCATAACTCCGGTTCCATAGGAGATAGAAATATAGTGTAAACAATAAATTTGAAACCATTCCAACGATATGTTACAAGCCTGGGTTTGGTCGCATTTGTATCAGTACAATACGACTGACAACCACACTGGCCTTTCGGCACGATTATGGGTGGGGTAACAAGATTGAACATTTAAAACCGTCATAACTTTTGTACGGAGAAAGATAGGAATCCGAAGGAAATTGCAAAGTTACTTGTCCTGGTGAGATCTATCGATTGATGCCATGTTTACTGGGTTCTCTAGAAAATTGGCCAAGAACGGGACCGAAAACCAGCTCCGTCCAAATTTCGATCGGACATAATTCCAGATCCATAGTAGAGAAAGATAGTGTAGACAGTAAGTTTGCTTTATTAGACAAGCACCGTCGATTGCTGTCGCGTTTTTTCACCTAGTGCACGAATTTTATGTCACAGATTCAAACCCTTGATATCAATCGATTTGGTGGCTAGGATTGAACAACTTTTGTTCTTACATATATAGTCCAAATCTCTCCGTTGGCTTGTTGTAAGAGAACATTTAATTCATTTGGCTCTGACACAAACAAGGGAAGACAACCCGCTTGTCTTCAGCCGAATTGCCCATTTGACCAGTTTCATACTCACTGCATTAAAACCTTTCCAACGATATATTACAAGCCCAATTTAGTCCCATTTGTATCCGGACAACACGACCGACAACCATACTAGCCTTTCAGCACGATTATGGGTGGGGTAACAAGATAGAATATTTAAAACCGTCATAAGTTCTGAACAGCGAAAGATAGAAAACCAAACTAAATTGCAAATGTGCTTGTCCTGATGAGACCTATTAATTTATGTCATGTTTACTTGTTCTCTAGACGATTGACCGAAAACGGGACCGAAAACCATTTCGATCCAAAGTTAAAACGGCATAACTTCAGTTCCATAGGAGAAAGAAATATAGTGTAAGCAGTAAATTTGCTTCATTAGACAAGCCCTGTTGCTTGCTGTCGCGTTTATTCACCCAGCAATTTTGGTTCGAATTTTATGCTCTAGTGCACGAGTTTGAGGTCGCAGGTTCAAAACCTTGATATCAATCGATTAGTTGGCTAGGACTGAAAAATTTGTGTTCTTACATATATATTCCAAATCTCTCCGGTGGCTTGTTGCAAGAGAAAATTTAATTCATTACGCTGTGACACAAACAAGGGCAGACAACCGTCCTGTATTCAGCCTAATTGTCAATTTGACTATAGTCATACTCACTGAATTGAAACCTTCCCAGCGATATGTTACAAGCCTGGGTTCGGTCGCATTTTTATCAATACAACGCGACCGACAACCACATTAGCCTTTCAGCTGTCGCGTTTGCTGTCGCGATTTTGTCACCTAGCACTTTTGGTTCGAGTATTTGCTCTCGTGCGAGTATTTGCTCTCGTGCACGAGTTTTAGGTCTCATGTTCAAAACCTTGATATCACTCGATTAGTTGGCTAGGACTGAAAAACTTGTGTTCTTACATATATATTCCAAATCTCTCCGGTGGCTTGTTGCAAGAGAAAATTTAATTCATTACGCTGTGACACAAACAAGGGCAGACAACCGTCCTGTATTCAGCCTAATTGTCAATTTGACTATAGTCATACTCACTGAATTGAAACCTTCCCAGCGATATGTTACAAGCCTGGGTTCGGTCGCATTTTTATCAATACAACACGACCGACAACCACATTAGCCTTTCAGCTGTCGCGTTTGCTGTCGCGATTTTGTCACCTAGCACTTTTGGTTCGAGTATTTGCTCTAGTGCACGAGTTTTAGGTCGCATGTTCAAAACCTTGATATCACTCGATTAGTTGGCTAGGACTGAAAAACTTTTGTCCTTACATATATATTCCAAATCTCTCCGGTGGCTTGTTGCAAGAGAAAATTTAATTCATTAGGCTGTGACACAAACAAGGGCAGAAAACCGTCCTGTATTCAGCCTAATTGTCAATTTGACTATAGTCATACTCACTGAATTGAAACCTTCCCAGCTATATGTTACAAGCCTAGGTTCGGTCGCATTTTTATCAATACAACACGACCAACAACCACATTAGCCTTTCAGCTGTCGAGTTTGCTGTCGCGATTTTGTCACCTAGCACTTTTGGTTCGAGTATTTGCTCTAGTGCACGATTTTTAGGTCGCATGTTCAAAACCTAGATATCAATCGATTAGTTGGCTAGGACTGAAAAACTTTTGTTCGTACATATATATTCCAAATCTATCCGGTGGCTTGTTATAAGAGAAAATTTAATTCATTAGGCTGTGACACAAACAAGGGTAGACAACCCGCTTGTACTCAGCTCAATTGTCCATTTGACCATAGTTTCATACTCACTGAATTGAAATCTTTCCAACGATATGTTACAAGACTGGGTTTGGTCGCATTAGGATCAGGACAACACGACACACCACCGCTGGCCTTTCGGTACGATTATGGATGGGGTAACAAGATTGAACATTTAAAACCGTCATAACTTTTGTACGGAGAATTTGCTTGTCCTGATGAAATCTATCGATTGATGCCATGTTTACTGGGTTCTCTAGACGATTGGCCGAGAACGGGACCGAAAACCAGTTCTGTCCTAATTTCGAACCGGCATAAAGCCCGTTCCATCGGAGAAAGAAATATAGTGTAAACAGTAAATTTGCTTCATTAGACAAACCCTGTCGCTTGCTGTCGCGTTTATTCACCTAGCAATTTTGGTTCAAATTTTCGCTCTAGTGCACGATTTTGAGGTCACAGGTTCGAAACGTTGATATCCATCGATTTGTTGGCTAAGACTGAACAACTTTTGTCCTTACATATATATTCCAAATCTCTCCGGTATCTTGTTGTAAGAGAACATTTAATTCATTAAGCTTTGACACAAACAAGGACAGAGCACGCATCTGTATTCAGCCAATTGTACATTTGGCTAGTGTCATACAAGTTTACTCACTGAATTGAAACCTTCTAAGCGATATGTTACAAGCCTAGGTTTGGGCGCATTGTATCAGGACAACACGACCGACAACCACACTGGCCTCACAGCACGATTATGGGTTGGTAAGAACATTGAACATTTAAAACCGTCATTGAAAGTTGCTTGTCCTGATGAGATCTATCAATTAAAGTCATGTTTACTGGGTTCTCTAGACGATTGGCCTAGAACACGACCGACAGCCATTTCCGTCTAAAGTTCGATCCGGCATAACTCCAGATCCATAGGAGAGAGAAAGATAGTGTAGACAGTAAATGTACTTTATTAGACAAGCACTGTCGATTGCTGTTGCGTTTTGACACCTAGCACATTTAGTTCGAATTTTCGCTCTAGTGCACGATTTTGAGGTCACCGGTTCAAATCCTTTTAATCAATCGATTTGTTGGCTAGGACTGAACAAACTTTGTTCTTACATATATATACCAAATATCTCCGTTGGCTTGTTGTTAGAGAACATTTAATTCATTAGGCTGTGACACAAACAAGGGCAGACAACCCGATAGTCTTCAGCCGAAATGCCTATTTGACCATAGTTTCATACTCACTGCATTAAAACCTTCCCAACGATATATTACAAGCCTAGATTTGGTCGCATTAGGATCAGGACAACTCGACAGACCACCACTGGCCTTTCGGTACGATTATGGATGGGGTAACAAGATTGAACATTTAAAACCGTCATAACTTTTGTTACAGAGAAAGATAGGAATCCAAAGTAAATTGCAAAGTTTCTTGTCCTAGAGAGATCTGTCGATTGGTGTCATGTTTCCTGGGTTCTATAAACGATTGGCCGAGAACGGGATGGAAAACCGTTCCATCGAAATTTCGAACCGGCATAACTCCGGTTCCATAGGGGATAGAAATATAGTGTAAACAGTAAATTTGTTTCATTAGACAAGCCCTGTCGCTTGCTGTCGCATTTATTCACCTAGCAATTTTGGTCCGAATTTTCGCTCTAGTAGACGATTTTGAGGTCACAGGTTCGAAACTTTTATATCAATTGATTAGTTGGCTAGGACATAACAACTTTTGTTCTTACATTTATATTCCAAATCTCTTCCCTGGAGAGATCTATCGATTGGTGTCATGTTTTCTGGGTTCTCGAGACGATCGGCCGAGAACGGGACGGAAAACCGTTCCATCCAAATTTCGAACCGGCATAATTCCGGTTCCATAGGGGAAAGAAATATAGTATAAACAGTAAATTTGCTTCATTAGACAAGCCCTGTCGCATGCTGTCGCGTTAATTCACCTAGAAATTTTGGTTCGAATTTTCGCTCTAGTGCACGATTTTGAGGTCACAGGTTCGAAGCAATTATATTAATCGATTTGTTGGCTAGGACTGAACAACTTTTGTTCTTCCATATATATTCCAAATCTCTCTGTTGGCTTGATGTAAGAGAAAATTTAATTCTTTAGACAAAGACACAAACAATGGCAGATAGCCCGCCTGTATTGAGCCCAATCGTACATTTGACTAGTGTCATACTCATTGAATTGAAACCTTTCCAGCGATATGTTACCAGCCTGGGTTTGGTCGTATTTGTATCAGGACAACACGACCGACAACCACACTGGCTTCTTGGCACGATTATGGGTGGGTAACAACATTGAACATTTAAAACCGTCATAACTTTTGAATGGAGAAAGATAGAAAACCAAAGTAAATTGCAAAGTTGCTTGTCATGATGTGATCTATCGATTGATATCATGTTTACTCGATTCTCGTGACGATTGGCCGAGAACGGGGCCGAAAACCAGTTCCGCCCTAATTTCGAACCGGCATAACTCCGGTTCCATAGGAGATAGAAATATAGTGTAAACAGTAAATTTGCTTCATTAGACAAGCCCTGTCGCTTGCTGTCACGTCTATTCACCTAGCAATTTTGGTTCAAAATTTCGCTCTAGTGCACGATTTTGAGGTCGCAGGTTTGAAACATTTATATTAATCGATTAGTTGGCTAGGACTGAACAACTTTTGTTCTTACATATATATTCCAAATATCTCCGGTGGCTTGTTGTAAGAGAAAATTTAATTAATTAGGCTGAGACACAAACAAGGGCAGAGGACCCGCCTGTATTCAGCCCAATTGTACATTTGACTAGTGGTATACTCACTGAATTGAAACCTTTCCAGTGATATGTTACAAGCCTGGGTTTGGTCGTTTTTGTATCATGACAACACGACCGACAACCACACTGGCCTGTCGGCACGATTATGGATGGGTAACAACATTGAACATTTAAAGCCGTCATAACTTTTGAACGGAGAAACATAGAAAACCAAAGTAAATTGCAAAGTTGCTTGCCCTGATGAGATCTATCGATTGATGTCATGTTTTTGGGGTTCTCTAGACGATTGACCGAGAACGGGACCGAAAACCATTTCCGCCCAAAGTTCGAACCGACATAACTCCGGATCCAAGGAGAGAGAAAGATAGTGTAAACAGTTAATTTGCTTCATTAGCAAGCACTGTAGATTGTTGTCGCGTTTTTGTCACCTAGCACTTTCGGTTCGAACTTTCGATCTAGTGCACGATTTTGAAGTTACGGGTTGAAAACCTCCATCATATCAATCGATTTATTGGCTAGGACTGAACAACTTTTGTTTCAACATATAGATTCCAAAATCTCTCCGATGGCTTGTTGTAAGAGAAAAATTAATTTATTAGGCTCTGTCACAAATAAGGGCAGACAATCCACTTGTATTCAGTCGATTTGTCCATAGTGTCATACCCACTGCTTGTTTTAAACCTTCCAACGATATGTTGCAAGTCTGGGTTTAGTCGCATTTGGGTCAGGTTATCAAAACCGACAACCACCGGCCTCTCGGCACGAATGTGAATGGGGTAACAAAATTGATTGATTTTACCATCATTTTATAAAATGAAAAGCCAATTTTGTAATTTCGAACTCTTCGTGCACGGTAAGCATGTAAAGAAACAAGAGGGCCAAGATGGCCCTTAATCGCTCACCTGATTACCATAGATTTAAGATTTTTGCAGGGTAGCCCATGGGTAGGGTCAATATTGAACTTAGGGACAATATATGAACAATGTTGATAGTGGATCATGAGCAGTGGATCATGAGCAGTGGTTCTGCATAACAAGATTTTCAAAGATTTAGTATATTGATTTTATCAAGACAATGATTCCGACCAATGAAGATTGCGCTAAAAATGTGCTCTCTAAAGTATTTTTCTAAGATTTGACCTAGTGACCTACTTTCTATTCCCACCTAACCCATGATCACACTCAACCTTGATATCACCAAGACAAACACTCTGAGCAAGTTTGACGAAGACTGGGCTAAAAATGTGGCCACTGGAGTGTAAACTAGATTTCTCTAAGATATGACCCAGTGACCTACTTTTTGACCTCACATAACCCACTTTCAAACTTGTCCAAGATTTTATTAGGACAATCATTCTGACCAATTTTCATGAAGATTTGGCTATAAATGTGACATCTAGGGTGTTCACAAGGTTTTCGTACTATTTGACCTAGTGACCTACTTTTTAACCCAACATAACCCACTTTCAAACTCGTTTGAGATTTTATCAAGACAATCATTATGCCTAAGTTTCATGAAGATTGGACTAAAATTGTGACCACTAGAGTGTTCACAAGGTTTTTCTACTGTTTGACCTAGTGACCTAGTTTCTAACTCCACTTGACCTACTTTCGAACTAGTCCGAGATTTTATCAAGACATTCGTTCTGACCAAGTTTCATGAAAATTGGACTAAAATTGTGACCACTAGAGTGTTCACAAGGTTTTTCTACTGTTTGACCTAGTGACCTAGTTTTTAACTCCACTTGACCTACTTTCGAACTAGTCCGAGATTTTATCAAGACATTCGTTCTGACCAAGTTTCATGAAAATTGGACTAAAATTGTGACCACTAGAGTGTTCACAAGGTTTTTCTACTGTTTGACCTAGTGACCTAGTTTTTAACTCCACTTGACCCACTTTCGAACTCGTCTGAGATTTTATTAAGACATTCATTCTGACCAAGTTTCATGAAGATTGGACTAAAATTGTGACTACTAGAGTGTTCACAAGGTTTTTCTACTGTTTGACCTAGTGACCTAGTTTTTTACCCCACATAACCCATTTTTCAAACTCCTCCGAGATTTTATCAAGACAATCATTCTGACCAAGTTTCATGAAAATTGGGCTAAAAATGTGACCTGTAGAGGGTTCACAAGGTTTTCCTACTATTTGACCTAGTGACCTAGTTTTTAACCCAACTTGACCCACTTTCGAACTCGTCCGAGATTTTATCAAGACATTCATTCTGACCAAGTTTCATGAAGATTAGACTACAATTGTGAGCACTAGTGTTCACAAGCAAATTGTTGATGACACACGACGCACACCGCATGACGCACGACGGACGACGGACATTCAAGTCTCCCAAAAGCTCACCCTGAGCTTTGCTCAGGTGAGCTAAAAAGAATTCACATACACAAACAATGTTTAGGTGGATATTTTACAAAACCCTAAAAGGTAACCAGCTACTTTTTTACAAGTTCACCTTTTAACCTGTCCATAAAAAGATACCAATGCACAGGCGCTCAATTTCGCATCTGACACACAATGCCGTGTGCAGGGGCAACAAAGAGATTGACTTTCATATCATTTCAGATGTTTTAGTGATGTTCAAGCACATTATAACCCTCGTACACTAACGCATTTTAAAGAATTTGACCGGGATCAATTCGAATATTTCTTATTGTGTACTCAATAACTGCCTCCTGATAGTCAACTCAAACTTAATGATAGTTCCATTTTTGTTTGCTTTTTAACAAAACACTAGTCTACACACATTTTATGTATTGCGTATACAGGTATACCACCTCGTTTTTTCAAAGTCTATATTCATTCCAATTAAACCCACAAACATGTTGTAGATGTTCTAGGTATCATTATCCGGGAGGGGGGGGGGGGCTAAGTATCATTATCCGGGAGGGGGGGGGGGGGGGGTTTAACCTGATGTCTCCATTGTTCATAAAGCCATACCAGTGTCTAAATGAGAATCGAAGCTAGTGTTCTGCCTCCACATGTCAAATGTATATAGGTCCTGAATGTGGTTAGGGGGTCAAGATAAAGCAATTAATCAATTATGATAAAACAACTAACAGTTTCACTGATATTACTCGCACTTTTTCGATTCTATATGGTAACACTAACATCCTCTAAAAAATTAGCACTTCTAGATTAAAGCTACTTGTTATTAATCAAGGGTCCAGTAGCTTTGAAACGACAGATACTTCCAACACTCATTAAAATTCTGTATCATTATGTAAATTAAGAAATATATTTACTGTGTGCACTGCATTAAGCTGTCACTTGTAATAAAAAGAACCCATGTATCTACACGTATGTACTGTCAGTGCAGCTTAATCAATTAATCCCTAGTAACTTGTATATATATACATCATTTACACACAGTGTATAGTGAAGTGTACATTTATTCTGTGCAAACAGTATAGATCCTTATCAGATGGCCCTGTGGATTAGATTCAACTCTAGTTCTTGGGTTAGTCCATCACTAGTGGACCTTAATGTTAACTTATCAAACTTTAACAACGTTCTTCACTCAGAATTAAATCAATTCCATGTTTAATTTCTGTATTTGATTGTCCTTGTAACAACCAGTATAAGCCCAGATTAAACAAGTTCGCTAGCTTTCTAGTATAGAAGTGTAAACCTCAAGTTGACCACGCCTCCTTTATTGTGTACCTTGTCATTACAGTGGAATAGCATTGTGTGGGCTGTTAATTGACAGGGCGGCCCTTTTCAGTAACAAGAGGGCCAGAATGGCCCTGAAGCGCTCACCAGACAATCAGAGGAGAAGATTTTCAAAGTTTTCACTATATGTTTCTATTGAAAGCTGGCTACTCCTGGGGCAGGGCCAATTTTGACCACATGGGCATAATTTATATAACATTTGTAGAGGACCTGAACATGAAGCTATGTGCCAAATATGTAAGCTGAGAGCCTTCCAGTTTCAGAGGAGAAGATTTTCAAAGATTTCACTATTAGTTTCTACTGAAAACTGCCCACCCCTGGGACGGGGCCAATTTTGACCCCAGGGGCATAATTTATATAACTTTTGTAGAGGACCTAAGGGTGATGCTATGTGCCAAAGATGAAAGCTGAGAACCCTGTAGATTCAGAGGAGAAGATTTTTAAAGGTTCAAATTGTTGACGACGAACGACAGGTGATGCTATATGCCAAATATGAAAGCTGAGAACCATCTAGTTTCAGAGAAGAAGATTTTCAAAGTTTTCACTATTTGTTTCTATTGAAAACTGCCCATCCCTGGGGCGGGCCAATTTTGACCCCAGGGCCATAATTTATATAACTTTTGTAGAGGACCTGAACATGATGCTATGTTCCAAATATGAAAGCTGAGAGCCTTCCAGTTTCAGAGGAGAAGATTTTCAAAGTTTTACTATATGTTTCTATTGAAATCTTCCCACCCCTGGGGCGGGGCCAATTTTGACCCCAGGGGCATAATTTATATAATTTTTGAAGAGGACCTAAGGGTGATGCTATGTGCCAAAGATGAAAGCTGAGAGCCTTCCAGTTTCAGAGGAGAAGATTTTCAAAGATTTCACTATTGGTTTCTATTCAAAACTGCCCACCCCTGGGGCGGGGCCAATTTTGACCCCAGGGCCATAATTTATATAACATTTGTAGAGGACCTGAACATGATGCTCTGTGCCAAATATGTAAGCTGAGAGCCTTCCAGTTTCAGAGGAGAAGATTTTCAAAGATTTCACTATTAGTTTCTACTGAAAACTGCCCACCCCTGGGGCGGGGCCAATTTTAACCCCAGGGCCATAATTTATATAACCTTTGTAGAGGACCTGAACATGATGCTCTGTGCCAAATATGAAAGCTAAGAGCCTTCCAGTTTCAGAGAAGAAGATTTTCAAAGATTTCACTATTAGTTTCTACTGAAAAATGCCCACCCCTGGGGCGGGGCCAATTTTAACCCCAGGGCCATAATTTATATAACTTTTGTAGAGGACCTCAACATGATGCTATATGCCAAATATGAAAGCTGAGAACCTTCTAGTTTCAGAGAAGAAGATTTTCAAAGTTTTCACTATTTGTTTCTATTGAAAACTGCCCATCCCTGGGGCGGGGCCAATTTTGACCCCAGGGCCATAATTTATATAACTTTTGTAGAGGACCTGAACATGATGCTCTGTGCCAAATATGAAAGCTGAGAGCCTTCCAGTTTCAGAGGAGAAGATTTTCAGAGATTTCACTATTTGTTTCTATTGAAATCTTCCCATCCCTGGGGCGGGGCCAATTTTGACCCCAGGGCCATAATTTATAAAACATTTGTAGAGGACCTGAACATGATGCTATGTGCCAAATATGAAAGCTGAGAGCCTTCCAGTTTCAGAGGAGAAGATTTTCAAAGTTTTAATAAATGTTTCTATTGAAATCTTCCCACCCCTGGGGCGGGGCCAATTTTGACCCCAGGGGCATAATTTATATAACATTTGTAGAGGACCTGAACATGATGCTCTGTGCCAAATATGTAAGCTGAGAGCCTTCCAGTTTCAGAGAAGAAGATTTTCAAAGATTTCACTATTGGTTTCTATTCAAAACTGCCCACCCCTGGGGCGGGGCCAATTTTGACCCCAGGGCCATAATTTATATAACTTTTGTAGAGGACCTGAACATGATGCTCTGTGCCAAATATGTAAGCTGAGAGCCTTCCAGTTTCAGAGGAGAAGATTTTCAAAGATTTTCACTATTTGTTTCTATTGAAAACTTCCCACCCCTGGGGCGGGGCCAATTTTAACCCCAGGGCCATAATTTATATAACTTTTGTAGAGGACCTGAACATGATGCTATGTGCCAAATATGAAAGCTGAGAGCCTTCCAGTTTCAGAGGAGAAGATTTTCAAAGTTTTACTATATGTTTCTATTGAAAACTTCCCACCCCTGGGGCGGGGCCAATTTTGACCCCAGGGGCATAATTTATATAACTTTTGTAGAGGACCTAAGGGTGATGCTATGTGCCAAAGATGAAAGCTGAGAACCCTGTAGATTCAGAGGAGAAGATTTTTAAAGGTTCAAATTGTTGACGACGAACGACGCACGCCGACGGACATCAGGCGATCACAAAAGCTCACCCTGAGCACTTTGTGCTCTGGTGAGCTAAAAACGCACACGCTGTAGATTAATCAACAGCATACATGTGATAACTACCGGATTGTGCGGGAGACTACCGGATTTGAGCCCAACTCCCGCAAGTCCCGGCCGGGAGACGAGATCTCCCGATTTCTTAATAAAAATGAGTTTTATTTTTCCCACCCCATTTTCTATCATTTTTTTGACATAAGCGCTTGTCAGACGCCTCAAAGAATCAGTGTTGTTGACTTATTTCCTGTCCTGTTTATCATGGCAGGCACAGCGCCGTGTCCCTTTTGTAGTACCTCGCCATGTTGCCCCTTATCAAAGACCACCGCAACATGCCCTAAATACCATGCTGAGTAATTGTGACCCCCAGTAAAAGAGATTAAATGGTCAGCATGGTGTGTTATTTACCTTGGCATGTGTGTATTCCGTAACAGAAACAATCGTGTATGAATATGTCTCTGGTGTATTACACTGTCGTCATTACATGTATGCTTTTTTCTTCACGGTCAGATTCTACTAAATTTCTGTTGAAGAAAATCTTATTTTCTCAAATTCTGAGACTAAACATCTAAATAGTTACTTTATTAAATTAATTTAGGTTATAAGTTTATTTATAAATGTTCACATAGCATAGCTGTAATAAAAATGTGCTTTTATTAGAAAAAATGGAACTCGAAATTGGTTGCCTCAAACCACGGATTTTTCGAACGGTGAAATGTGTCATTTCATAGAGGCAAACACAAACATTGTTTTCCACAGACATTTGGTAATATATTCAAATAAAATTGTGTATGTATTGAGTGTAGCATATAAGGATGTCAAATACACAAAAAATGAGAAGATGGGAAGCATTTTTCCAACAGAAAATGAAACTACAAAATGCAAAGACAGTGTACTAGTGTTTGGATAGTACCATATTTCGGACAGAAAGTGACAAATGTATTGTGTTTATTTCAGAATATAAATTTCTGGATATATTGCATTACAAAAATAAATGAAAATAATAAAAACAATAATGTCAATAAATTACATAATAGCATACAAAAGATAGAATAGAAAGGAATATTAATTAGAATAGATTATTATTTATATTGGCACAGAATAGATAATAGAATGGGATGAAACACAAAGGAACTAGAATAGATAAGAGGATGGGATGGAATGGATTAGAAAGGAATGGGAAATATAGTAGATGTGGATGGATGTAGAACAGAGAATAGTACAGACTATAATAAGGAATAGGATATAAATAGAATTAATACAAACTAAATTACACAGTTGTAATGTGCTAGATAGGCAAAAAGTTCCGATGCTCTAGTAAATAAGATGGTTTGTCGCGCATAAAAGTGCCTTTATCATACCTCCCTTTCAACCAGGGGTAAAGGGGGGAGGGAGTTTTCTTTTCATATTTGCCCATTCATAGACATATAAATATAGGTCTCTGACCTATTATACCAACAAATAACTCCAAAATTTTCCATCCGCGTAAATCTCCCTCTTTGACACCCAATCTCCCTCATTTGAAAAGCTAATCTCCCTCTTTGCCTCGAAAAAATTATCACATGTATGCAACAGTTTAGACTCAAAATTACTACTAGTATATATATTTAAAATCTGGTTAGAAATTATAACCATCGAAAACCTGCTCTTTTGGAATCTTCCGCATGGGCGGAGGGATGGCTTTCTTGTCTTCTTAAAATTCTGATTTCACCGCTTTTAAATATGTTTTACATACATGTCAGACATTCTATAGCCGAAGAGCTGAAGTTATCACAAGCTACATATATTCGCGTAAATTCATTTATAATAAAATGTGGTGTTAACAGTGGACTCGTGTTAGCTATAAAAGAAGGAATCAACGATGCAAAGTGGAAGTCAGCAACACTTTCGTTAGAATACCAAAACCTCGGTTGGTATAAAGTTGTTGGTGTTTTCTGGTTAAACAACAGTAAGTGTCCATATTCTTTAGAATTTCATTTTTTTTCAAATTTGAAATATTTAGTTTGTTATCTGTTTATCATGATATGACGGTAGATATTATATAATCTGCATTTTAAATATAGATATAATTTGCAATATCATTTCTGTAAACCCTTTGACTTTCGTTACAACCGATACGCACCGCTGTCAAAATGCATTCCAAGCTCTCACGTCGCCTTCAAAAGGTACTGCCTGACAAGGTACTACACCATTTTTCTCTAACATATATCCCATAAAGTTACTCGTTTCGTATCGATAACAGTTTATTATCTCGTCTGGTTTAAGTATTATTTTGTTTTAAAAAATGTTTTAATTTTTTTAAATGAAATGCTTAAATGATAATATTATAGACATTAGTTGAGTTTGTGTAAATGATACTTCTACACACTTTAAATTGCAAACGTGGATTTTAAGTAATGGTAAAAGTATACAGCAGAACAAATAAATGGGTAGAGAAGATACTTAATAAAACATTATTTTAAATAATGTTGTTACTGTTCAACATGATGTGGATGTATTCTATCGTTTTGATCCGTATGCTCGTAATTGCTTTATTTGGTTTCGTTCGGCATAAACATTTGCCTGAATAAAGTATGTATATTGTATGTATATAACAGCTTCCGTTACTAATAGGAAAAAAAGTTTTTTTTACTATTACAAAGTTAGGATTTACAGGATTTATTAATATGTTAACGTTGTATGTAATTATTGTATTACAGTATTTACTTTATTCTTTTTTTGTAATTAGATATTTTGTTTAAATTCATATTACCACATAACAATTATTTGATATATATATATAATTGTTTCCTGTTTTAGTGTGTGTATTTCCTACATTATTTTGAAGTTCATAGAAAATTTTCAAAATCTACATGAACCAAATGAACGGCCTTTGAAATAAATAAAATAATACCTTCTTTAATAATGAAGATTTCTTTACAGTTATTTACAATTTTATGATAAAATGCATGCACAAAAGCATTTTTATATTGACTAGAATTATTATAGTGGTAATACTGTAGGCAATAAATCAAAATTTACTGTAACGCATTTATGCCTGGGTTCATAAGTGGACTCGTCAAATATCAACAAGCCTATTATCTGCTGAACGTTGGTTTCGGAAAGAAAGTTACATTTCAATGAGCATTACGACAGCGAACAGCGCATGTCCTACAGGAGCCTTCTGATCTGGGTCTACGCTGTTTGCCCATGTTCCATTTAGGGGTGAATAGGCATAAAAAATGGCTACGTACAATATCGGATATTCAATATTCAACACGGAATTGATTATAAAACATAGAATAAGAGAGTTAACGGAAATTTGAACATTTTAGAATGGTTATATAAGAGACCGCTTAACTACATATAAAAACCGCTGTATATTCTTACTCGTTATGCAACATCTTGATGTAGGCAGATACCACGAATGAAAATCTAAACAAGTTTTTCGTATATAATTTGGTTGCGGAGGTATCACGTCAAAGATACAAATTTGATATATGTCAGACCGTTTAATTTTCTGCTTACATACTTCTGTGCAGTCACGGTCTTTCGAAAGATACATTTCGATTACATTTATGTAATCATGGCATGTTGCATAAATTCATAGTTCCATCTGTTCCGCTGATATAACTTTAATTTTTCAAATTATTTGTCGCTCAAAGTCAAATTAATAATATATTTATTATGATGAATATAATAATACAAGTGTTTATTATATGTATGTGTTTACCTTAAAGTTTTCCTATAATATTAAAAACAACAAATGTATTATTTCCTAGTACAGACATGGACTCAACTATACACACCACGTACTAAAATTCCACGTTCATTTTCTTTGATGTTTACTGTCTAAAAATAAATTACTATCGTTCAGTTTAGTTATCTCAGCTTCAATTGCCTTGCCTATTTCATGTGAACGCAGCGTAATGTTTGTTTGATAATTCGCCATTGAAAACTGTATTGATACATGTCGGATGCTGAGTAATGTCGTGTTATATTTAACATCTCATTATTCAATTAATTGCCTGATAGAAACCCTTTCTCACGCGTTTGACATTAGAGAAGGCCCAGATCTGCAGCTTCGACAGCTGAACATAGTATGCTGAAGCAAATAAAGAGTAGTAACATAACAAAATCTGGGTGTTTGTGCAGTAAACCCAGTAATTAATAAACGTACTATGCTACATAGTGCAAGTGATGAAAAGCAAAACAAGAGGGCCATGATGGCCCTGAAATCGCTCACCAGAGGGAAAGATTTTTAAAGTTTCAACTACATGTATGTTTCTAAACAAAACTGGACACCTGTTTTGTGGGGTGTTATTTGACCCTTTCTCTGTATAATTATAATGGCAAGCTTTCTGGGATGATTTGCTTTATTATAAATATTTTCTAAGCCCAATACCGAACGTTTACCGACCGTTAACTTGGAAAGCATATATCGCACAAAAAATATGTGGAAAAGTTTCATTTTCCATTACATATTACTACGCATAACCTAACAACTCCTTGATATATTGGGTATTTAGAAACGAACGACAACTCTTGTAGAGCACGTTTCGTAACAAAACCAGTTCACACCTGAACGTTTCCAACCCCTTCAGAATTAGAGTACTGGTGATTGTTTCAAAGCAGAAATTGTATAAAAATCGCGATTTCAACAATTTATACAAACGGAATTGTTATGGAAATGGAAAATTAAAACTTGTTAAGAATAACTGGTGATAATAACCATTGTGATAAATAGAGCATTTGCCTTAGTGATAAATAGAGCATTTGCTCCATAAGAGTAAATGCACTATTTATCACAATGATTTCAAATCTACACAATTCTGAAATTTTCCTTTTCTCTAATTAACCCTTTTCCTCATATAAACATGTTTTCATGCATTTGCAAACAGAGTAGACCCAGATTTACCTCTTTGAATAAGCAGACAACATTTCTAACATATGACAACCCTATCACAGCTTAGCAGGACTTAACCAAAATTAGCACACAGTTTGAACTCAGATCTGACACATACCGGTATATAACTTTATATGTGGTTTGTATATGAGTTAATTTATTCCTATGGAGCAAATGCTCTATTTATCACAATGGTTTGAAATCTACACAATTCTGAAATTTTCATCTTCTCTAATTAATGCTCCTTATCAGTAGATTTATTCAAAGAGGTAGGATCTGAAAAAAGCCTTTGTGATAAATAGAGAATTTTGTTAACCATTGTGATAAATAGAGCAAAAGCTCCATAGGAGTAAATGTTCTATTTATCACAAAAGTTTCAAATCTACACAATTCTGAAATTTTCCTTCTCTATAATTAATGCTCCTTATCAGTAGATTTATTCAAAGCGGTAGGATCTGAAAAAAGCCTTTGTGATAAATAGAGCATTTGCTCCATAGGAGTAAATGCTCTATTTATCACAATGGTTTCAAATCTACACAATTCTGAAATTTTCCTTTTCTCTAATTAATGCTCCTTATCAGTAGATTTATTCAAAGAGGTATAATAGTCACTTTCTGAAACCATTGTGATAAATAGAGCATTTGCCTTTGTGATAAATAGAGCATTTGCTCCATAGGAGTAAATGCACTATTCATCACAATGGTTTCAAATCTAAACAATTCTGAAATTTTCCTTTTCTCTAATTAACCCTTTTCCTCATATAAACATGTTTTCACACATTTGCAAATAGAGTAGACCCAGATTTACCTCTTTGAATAAGCAGACAACATTTCTAACAGATGACAACCCTATCACTGCTTAGCATGACTTGACCAAAATTAGCACACAGTTTTGATTCTGATCTGACACAGACCGGTATGTAACTTTATATGTGGTTTGTATATGAGTTAATTTACTCCTATAGAGCAAATGCTCTATTTATCACAATGGTTTGAAATCTATACAATTCTGAAATTTTCCTTATCAGTAGATTTATTCAAAGAGGTAGGATCTGAAAAAAGCCTTTGAGAGAAATAGAGCATTTGCCAACCATTGTGATAAATAGAGCAAAAGCTCCATAGGAGTAAATGTTCTATTTGTCACAATGGTGTCAAATCTACACAATTCTGAAATTTTCCTTTTCTATAATTAATGCTCCTTATCAGTAGATTTATTCAAAGAGGTAGGATCTGAAAAAAGCCTTTGTGATAAATAGAGCATTTGCTCCATAGGCATAAATGCTTTATATATCACCATGTTTTCAAATCTACACAATTCTGAAATTTTCCTTTTCTCTAATTAATGCTCCTTATCAGTAGATTTATTCAAAGAGGTAACATAGTCACTTTATGAAACCATTGTGATAAATAGAGCATTTTCTCCATAGGAGTAAATGCTCTATTTATCACAATGGTTTCAAATCTACACAATTCTGAAATTTTTCAAGAGGCAGATTCTGAAAATATCCTATGAGGGAATGGGTTAAACAAGAGGGCCATTGGCCCTATATCGCTCACCTGAGTTACAGTAATACATGTATATTGACATGTTAATTTTTCAGTGGACAACATTTCTAGCAGATGAAATAAGCTTAGTGCACTGCTTTCACCCTTTAACTGCTGAATAAACTTGAACTGAATTCAGAACTAATACCAAGTGACTGGTTGACCAAGACCTAAACTGTTTACAACTTGTGCCATTTTTGCCTTAGCTCAAAATGCCTAAAACTGGTCTTTGAGAAATTCAAATGACTTCAATAAAGCTATGCAATTATACCTTGACCCAGGTATATAGGCAAATAGAGTGCTAGGCAGTACATAATGCCAGTTTTTGTGTGAAATGACCAATAAGAATATCTTTAAAAATCGTTTAACCCTTTCCCTCATATAAAGCTGTTTTTATGCATTAGCAAACAGAGTAGACTCAGATCAGACGACTCCTACGGAAGCTGTCTGATCTGGGTCTTCTCTGTTTCTTTTGACACAATATAGATCGGATTCTACAGTTTTTGTCAAAGCAAAAACTTCTCTTCAGAGAAATAATGTGTTTTACACATTAAAAATAAGAGTAGACTAGATCAGACGGCTGCTATAGAAGCTGTCTGATCAGGGTCTGCTCTTTTTACATTTGACAAGATATAGATTTGATTTTACAGTTTTTTTCAAAGCTAAAACTTCTATTTATGGCAATAAAATTTTTTTAAGCATTAGCAAACAAGAGTGGTCCCAGATCAATTTTTGTCAAAGCAAACAGGTTAAGGGTTAATAGGTGTTTAGAAATAATTCTAGCTCTAGGGGCAAATGCATTATCATGTTTTCTTAAGAATTACCATGACTTATATCAGTTGGGCCATTTCATAATCATGTTTTCACAGTTTTCTTAAACATTACCATGACTTACATCAGTTGGGTTTGGACCCAGATCAAAAGTCTAGATGGTGATCATTTTCCTTGATTGCCTGAATTGTTACTTTCCTATATCTCTCACATCTAATTTGAGAGACATTGGAAGACACCATTTAACACCACTCACACTACACACTGGGGTTAATGGGTCAAAATGCCTTTAATGTTTCGTCTGCAACAAAAAGTTATTGTCATCTGCTTCAATTCTTAAAATAAACTTACTTTCATTTTTTTGCAAAAATATGGTTAAGATGACAAACAGTTTGGATCCTGATGAGACGCCGCAGTATGCGGCCTCTCATCTGGATCCAAACTGTTTGCATAGGTAATCACAGTTTCACCACTAGCATGCAAAGAGTTAAGAGTCAGCATTGACCTGGAGAGATTTTACTGCCAAGCAGCTGTAACTTTGACCTGCTGCTGGTCTGCAGATCTGGAGTTGTTTATTTAACCCTTAATTTCTCTCATGTAAACTTGTTTTCATGCATCTGCAAACAGAGTAGACCCAGATAAGGTGGCTCCTATAGGATCAAGGTCTGTTATTTGCTAATGGAATTTGATAGATGTTTCTATGCCTTCTAAAACAGCTACACTGATTCACCTTCAACATTTTATTATAAATAGTTATAAATAGAATGATACTAGCAATCCAATGCAGTTATCTCCCTTTGTCCCTTATGGCTATGCTGATGGGACAAGGGAAATAACTGTGAGGAAATTACCTTTTAAGTGTTACAGATTCTGATGTTAAGTAGCATAAAACCCCAGGGTGAGACCATTTATGGCCCAGGGGTCATTATTTGAACACACCTTGTAGTGGTATATTAGGTGATGCTTCATACCAAATATCTTAGCTCTAGATTATGTGGTTTCAGACAAAAAGATTTTTAAAGGTTTCCCTATATAAGTCTATGTAAAAACTACAAGCCCCAGGGCAGGGCCATTTTTGGCCCGGGGGTCATCATTTTAACAAACTTGGTAAAGGACCATTAGATGATGCTATATACCAAATATCAAAGCTCTAGAAATTGTGGTTTCAGAGAAGAAGATTTTTAAAGATTTAAAAAAAAAACCTGTAAAAGTAGTGGGGCGGGGCCATTTTTTGCCCGGGGGTCATGATTTTAACAAAATTGATAGAGGACATCCTAAGGTACATTTCTGTGAAATTTGGTTGAAATCCTCCCAGTGGTTTAGGAGAAGAAGTCATTTGAAATAAAAGTGAACGGACAGACGGACGGACAGACGGACAGACGGACAGACGGACAGACGGACGACGGACGACAGGCGGTCACAATAGCTCACCTTGAGCCTTTGGCTCAGGTGAGCTAAAAACAGTGTGAGCAAACAGAGACTAATTCTGAAGCAGACAACTTGATAGAGTTTTGACCAGGAACTTGACCTATTCAGTGATTATGCAACACAGATGGAGTGACCTCAATCCTTCTAGTTCAGAGGAACCTTTAGAGTGTAAAATAATATTTTAAAGTATAACCAACAGGGCAGGGCCAATTTTAACCTCAGAACAATGATATTGACCAATGTCAATAAGGAATACTAAGTAAATCTATACACCAAATATCTAAGCTCTGTGACATGTAGTTTTTGACAAAAAGATTTTTGAAGTTTTCCCCATGCCTAACCTAAGTGAGCCCAGCATTCTGCTACTTGTACAGAAAACAACAGTCAGCTAGAAAAAACTGGCCACCCCTGGAGCCGTGGCGGGGCCAATTTTGATCCCAGGGACATTATTTATATAACTTTTGTAGAGGACCTATAGGTGATGCTATGTGCCAAAGATGAAAGCTCAGAACCCTGTAGATTCAGAGGAGAAGACTTTTAAAGTTCAAATTGTTGACGCGGGACGACGGAGGACGAACGACGCACGACGACGGACGACGGACATCAGGCGATCACAAAAGCTCACCCTGAGCACTTTGTGCTCTGGTGAGCTAAAAACCCAAAATATTATTTATAAAATATTCAGGTCAGATTCGTTATTTAATTATGAAAGTATCTAATAACAGTCAGTTCTTAAATCACAAGATACAATTTTTTTATTTAAAGTCTGTATGTCATATAGCAGTAAACATTAGCTATGGATAGCTATTGACCGAAAACACCCCTAAACTTTACCCTGCTTTTCCTTTTCGTTTTAGTATATTAAAGATTTGACAGGCCTTTATTGGCTATTTCAATATATGTTTTTTTATTTATTAACCCTTTCCCTTATAGAAGCGCCTTTTAGCGTTCCACCGAATAATATAGTTCAGTTTTATAGTCATGAACTTATAGCATAAGAAATAGTTTCTATATCTTAGCAGGTGTTAGCTTAACCTTCAGCCTGCTATGGGCGGATGGATAAATACATTTAAAAACAGTTTGGATCCAGATAAGACTCCGAGTAATTCGGCGTCTCATGAGGATCCAAACAGTTTGATATCCTAATTACATTTTGGTAGACAAATTGGTTATAACATGAATTTTGAAAATGCAGTAGGTGAAAAAACCTGCAAAAATTATTTGCTCAGCAGACTGCTGGATATCGATAATCAATTATTAGGTTATCCCAATATGCAGTAGAATTATTGATTAAATATATACAGGTAAATGAAATGATAGTTTTTGTTATTTACCATTGATTTCTCTAAAAACAATGATATGTTTGTTTCTGCAGTTAATCTATGGGCTTGAAAAAAAGTATTCAGTAGCATTATTATCATAATTATTTTAATAATTTTTATCATGAGAGTCATGTAAAATGGTCTTTTTTGTTTGCATTTAGTTGAGATATATATGATTGATAAAGATTTTATTGCTATTAATTGTATTTATTTGAATTTGATTTTTTAAAAACAAATAATGATCTGGATCTACTCTGTTTGGTAATGCATAAAATAAGTTATTTCAACATGAAGAGAAGTTTTTGCTTTGGCAAAAACTAGAATCAGATCTATATCGTGTCAAAAGCAAAATATACCTACTGAATATTCATGGACAAAATTGTTATAATAAAATATGGAAGGTAGAACATTGAAGACATTTCAGAAACAGATCTATCAAACTCCATTAGAAAATGGAGCAGACCCTGATCAGACAGCTTCTATAGGAGCCGTCAGATCTGGGTCTACTTTGTTTGCTATTTCTATAAAGAGAAGTTTTCGCTTTTACAAAAACAGTAGAATCGGATCCATATCGTGTCAAAAACATTAAGGCCCCGATCATCGGTTTCTATCTGGGTCTACTCTGATTGCTAATTGCGTAAAAACATGTTATTTCTTGAAAGAGAAGTTTTTTCTTTGGTAAGCTGTAGAATCAGATCTATATCGTGTCAAAAGCAAACCTATTAGACCCTGATCAAACGGCTTCTCTGATCTTGGTCTACTCTGTTTGCTAATGCGTAAAAACAGGTATTTCTATCTCAGTCTTACATACAAGCTGCAGATTTTGCTCAATTTTGAGCAGGCCTGTACTGTTACTCCCAAAATCACCATGAAGCCATTATGGGTCAGTGTGGCAACATTCACAGCATGGGAGGGCAATAAATTTACACCAACTTACTGATAAGCACAGTCTCTTGAGTTATACAGATGTTTCTGTACTGCCAAGTACTCTTAGAGATACAGGTCATTTCGCGTGTGTTTATAATTATAAGATTGTGAAGTTATCTACTTATTTTCAGTTTTCATGTTTTATGCTATATCAAGTCCAGCACATTTTCATAGTTCAATTCCTCTAAATCCACTGACTTGGCGAAATTGTTTTCAAACCAACATACATATTTCCATTCTATATATTTGCATTCTACTTCACTTAAATTTGTGGTCCACACTGAAGTCGAAAAAGTCAGTTGATTTAGAAAACTTTTGACTAGTTACACTCAAATGTGTCTGACTCATAAGTATAGATGCCATATATGTGTATATATAATATACATATAATTATATAGGTTTAGCACCCCTTCTTCCGAATCGCACACCTGTGGTTACATTGATGATGCTCAGGAATTATTTGTTTCAGTCTACGTACATTTGTATTTTGTAAATGAACTGTACTTGATTTGACACTATTGTGTTCCTGTTGTTTTAGATATGTTTGCATGTTTGAGCATTATCAAATTTCCACAAATCTACAGGAATAGTTGTTTTGTCCATGCCATTAAATGGGCATGTATACTATTAAATGTTACTACCAGTAGTTCTTTATGATACAAATAATCATGAAGTAGATCCACCACACAAGCAAATGCACTATTGTGACGCATATTTTCAAAATTCCAGTATAACACACAACTTTATTATATAATTATCCACGTCAATTTTAATACAAACTTATGCTTCTTTAACCTTTTCCCTGTTCTGTAGTAAGCCAAATAAATTTCAATACCTGCTGAATATTCATAAACAAAATAGTTATAAAGAAAAACGGAAGGTAGAACATTGTAGACATTTTTGAAAGCAAACAAACAGATCTATCAAATTCTATTAGCAAACAGAGTAGACCCTGATCTGGGTCTAATGTGTTTGCAAAGGCGTGAAAACACGTTTATATGAGGGAAAGGGTTAATCATTTACTTCATAGATAGCTCTGGACCATTAAAGTCTGCAAACATATAAGACCCAGATCAAGCAGCTTCTATAGGATCTGCCTGATCAGGGTCTACTATGTTTCCATATAGAATGTCATCATAGATAGTTTATTTTACAGGCTGTAGCAAGAAAATGGATATATATTGAATTAACTATCGTTGATACGAGCACTATTTCTTGTCTGCAGGTCTATTAAACATTTTTGCCAATAAAAATATGCTGTAACCCCTTCAACGCGTTTTTTCAAAGTTGAAACAGTGTAGCCCCAGGTAAGGTGGCTCCCACGAGAGACCTCCGATCAGGGTCTGCACTGTTTTCAATTAGATTTCATTCTTTTTGTCAAGAAAAAAGTCTGTCATATCTTATCAGCCAAGGTAATATTTCAGGTTGCCAGGGTGGACATTTTGTACCTCATGGTTTTGCAAGGGTGGACATTTTGTCCCTCGTGCTTTTGCAAGGGTGGATATTTTGTCCCTCATATTTTTTCAAAGGTGGACGTTTTGTCTCTCATCATGATTTACAAGGCAGACGTTTTGTCCCTCACAAATCAAAAGTTGCATGCAAGACTGTGGTGGAAATGATTTTTATGCATTTCACAAGTCTTACACGCAGCCCTTGAAATGACACAAGTTTTGCAAACAGAGAAGACCCAGATCAGAAAGCTCCTAGAGGAGCCGTCTCGTTTGAGTCTGCTCTGTTGCTTATGATATAATATATATATATGGTTCAGCACTTTCTGCCATGGCCAAACCATCATTTTCTTACATAAATATTCATGGAGTAAAGGGTTAAGCTAGATTTATGGAGGGTATTTTGTCCAAATTAAATAAGGGACAAAACGTCCGCCTTGTAAAAAATAATCGGAGACAAAATGTCCACCCTTGAAAATACACCAGGGACAAAATGTCCAGCCTTGCAAAACCATGAGGGACAAAATGTCAACCCTTGCATAATTAAGTGAGACTCCTCTCACTATGAATATTAATTGAATCAATTTCCATCAATTTCCATTCTGGTACAGAACAAGAAATGAGATACAAAAACCAGTACTGCAAACTCTGCTCTATGGAATTTTGGTTCTAGGACATTAGCCCACCCGGACCACAGCCCACCCGGATGACAGCCCACCATTTCTCTTAGGGCGGACATTAGACCACTCGTGTTTTTGAGGGGGCGGACAAAAGCCCACTCGGGATTTTTAGGAGGGCGGACATTAGCCCACTCATGTTTTTTTGATAGACGGACATTAGCCCACTCGGACAATAGACCACTCGCGCTGAATATTAATGAGGCGGACATCAGCCCACCCGGACATTAGACCCCTCATCATTTGCTCACCTATTTCTGTATGTCTGTAAGGCCAAATGACTGTAAAAATAATATCTTCGACGTTAGATCGGAGCAACATATCACACAAATTTTATTTTTCGGTAATGTTTGAACAAGTACGTTGAACCACAAGATAATGGTTCGAAATGTTACGGACCAGGGGTAAAAAAAATTCCCAGACGACTGCAGATAAATCAAAACAATCTTAGAAGAAAAATTGACCTTTATTTTAAAGAAGGTGTTAATATCTGACTCGGCGTGTTTGACTGAAACACTCGTCTACAGGTGTGATAATCTAATTAATTACATGCACATCATGTTGATAATCCAATTAGATGAGTACGCTGAGCTTTATCCTGCTGTTTGTAAGTAATTAAAGGTAATTATCGGTTTATACATTGCCCGGCAACGGAAGTGATTATATTGAAAGCAGTGTTCGTGTTTATTAAATAGAAATAAATTTGGGGAATAAATAAATAACAGTCGTTCAATTTACAGTATCAGTACAGTATTTTTCAGGTTGTAGCTAATAATCCATCTATGATTTATCAAACAGTGCTGTGCAATGAAACATAAACAAACATTATAACTAAGATAATTAGGGGCCAAACATCC